>PDIM01000003.1:0-93260 GCA_002811675.1 Ichthyosporea sp. XGB-2017a | reverse complement strand
GATACGACTACGAGGAGTATTACGAGAGACTGAAGGAAGAGCTGAGGAGCAAGAGGACAGGCATCCCGCCTGCAAAGAGCAACGCTGGAGTAACTTTGAAAAACTATGGTGAGGATGTGAATATCCATGAACTAGAACTAATGCAACTAAATATGAAAATACTTGGAAGAAACAATGTGCCTGCTGCCTCGTGGTGCAAGATGTTAGTTGACGCTCTGTCGAGCACTACAAGAAGGCTGTTAAAGAAAAGCGGTGGAACGGACATGAAAGTATGGGAGATTGGTCATGGACTGTTGACTGAAATATACAACGAAGATGATCGTAGAGACATGATGATAAATCGATTGGGAAGGTTGGAAAAGCCAAGTAGTTTCAGAGACCTTCTTGAAAAGACTATGGATATTTACCGTTGTTTTGGATTGTACGAGTTTAAAAGTCTCCGGAGAAATCTGGGGAAGCGTTTGGATATTAGTTTAGCAGTAGAGTTAGAAAAGATGAATACCATTGAGGAGATTGATAAATTTATTATACGTTTCAGTAGGGATGGGCAAGTGCCACAGAGAAGAGAGATCCATTCGAGGAACTTCCAAGTGCAGGAGAATCCATTAGTGGAGGAGGACGTCTCACAAATCACTAGGAACTTCAAAGTAATGAAAAATTTGAAATTAGTATGTTGGAATTGTAGCGAAATGGGGCATGGAGTTTTGTCGTGTCCGAAATTAGCTGAACTGAGTAAAGAGCAACGCTTTGAACGATACAAAGAGTTGGCTGATCTGAAGTCGCAGGAATATTTTAAAACAAAAGTATCGAAATGGGAGGAGAATGGAAAGGCCGAGAAACGTCAGAAAGCTTTCTTAATAGGGATCGAGTACGATTCACTGTAACGAGTGCAACTCCCATGACCACTTTGGAGATTGTACGAATCATGATTATGATCAGGACGACGAGGACAGTGGCAGCTACGGAATGGGCATGCTACCGGAAGCGTTATCTACTACAGGAATGATTCGGTTAGTCGAAGACACAGAAGATGAGGAAGACAACGGAGATGTGGAGAAACCCAGAAGTTCAAATGAAGTGTCGAGATCAAAAGAAGCAGGAAATACTGATGAGGTGTCAACAGTGGACGAGGAAATGGCAATAATTAATCCATATGGAATGACTTTGAATTATGTCCTCCAAGATGTACAATGTACATATTGATTAATTCTCCAAATATGAATCCTTTGTCTACAACTCTTTTTTCAAGTTGTGTAGCTTGCATTTCTATTGACTGTCCAACTAAATTTTTTATCATCCTCATCGATATCATTGGATCTTTCTTTTTGAGTAAAGATACACTTTGTATGATGGGATTAACCAATTCCATGTTTTGAATTATCGGTTCCGACAGTTGATTCACGGCCTTTGTTTGTTCTGCACTAATTGGACTCCCTAATGCCGAGGCTTCCCACTCTTCATCTCTTCTTATTGCAATATTAAATTCAGATCGATTGTAGACAAAGGATTCATATTTGGAGAATTGATCAATATATATGTACATCTTGGAGGACATGATTCAAAGTCATTCCATATGGATTAATTATGATCATGAACTCAGGTCATTTTATAATCATAAACAGAGAGTTGAATTCTCTACTGTTCTTCAAGGAATTAGTGATTTAGAACCATTAACATTAGAGAAAGTTGAAAAAGGTATGCAGTTAAAAGAAGTTTACACAACTAATGATGCTAGAAAGAGACAGGCTGAAAATTGAAATATTGTATTCTAATGACACTACAGCATGTGCGTGGCATGATGATCTCCATGAGGATTTACCATCAGTGTGCTAGCAGCCAACTGGCGATTGTGTTTGTCTTTCAACAGGTCCACTAGTAAAGGCCGTCCGAGGACAGCAGAGGCGCTTAAGAGCCCACCAAACATAGCTCCAGAGAATCCGGCGGATACGATGTCTTGGCCACTGAAATAGAGGTCCTGCACGCTGGAGGAAGCAAACGCTGTGATTTCATCGTACACGAACCGATGTGGTGTGTGCTCCATACCGTAACTTTCGCCCAACAGCGTGTGCAAATAGTAGTTGTTGGTTACCGGAGTAGCCACCTTATAGTATGCAACTTTGTCACGCAAGGTCGGGAACTTTGAAAACACAATGTCAAACATCTTGACGCTAATTTTTTGTTTAAGACTGTTGTACTCCTCTCCGCGACTACCTTTTTTCTTCGTCTTGAAGCGTTCAAACCACTCGTAAGGAGCCTCACAGAGAGCAACACATGTAGCTGTTCCAGGAAATCGATGTCTGTAGCTTGGGTCTTTCTCCGAAGGAAAGCTGTAGAAGCACATTGGGAGAGGACTATCAATATTCTCCTTAAATTTGGCAATATCCTCTTCGATATGTTTGCTGTTGTAATGCCATATGTTCCTGCGAGGAAGGTCTACACCTAATTCTTCTTTTCCGCACCCTTTAAATCCCACGAATAGGTATACATGACCTGTACTCTGCTCGATCGATTTAAAACTTCTATCGGCTGCGAGTAAGCTCATGAATTCCGTCCTGGCATCAAAATCTACATCTAGTTCTCGATCCTTGCGCTTCAACATTGCCAATTCACGACAAAAAAAGTGGCGAGCAGAGCGTGGCACGAGGCGAGAGATTGTCAAGTACACCCCACATGCACACACGACCTTATCCGCAAAAACACAGTCCCCATACTTACTAGGTGACCTTGCAGACATTCGCACCCCACAAGCTGCTTTGTCGTCGTTGATCAGCACTTCTTCCACCTCGGCCTTCACCACACATAGGCCCCTGTTGCGGGTAATACAGGGAACAATGGCTCTAGTTATCTGCTGGGGACCACCAACCGGATACGCAGCGCCATACAAATAATGGCCAACCACCTGCGCATGCATACCAAAACTTGCCTCACTGACTGGCATTCCGTAATCACCCAACGGGTGATTGAGGACCTTGCGAAGATCCTCGTTAGACGTTATGTCACACAATACCTCTTCGGTAGTCATCCCCGCGTAGTGGTACCAAATGTACCACGGGGTCTCATCTTTTCCAACAAAACAGCCGTAGAAGCCGAAAAAGGCACAAAGCATTCCCTTTACTAATCCTTGGAGCCGTTTCGGTACGCTTCGGTGCAGTAGCGAGACAGCAAATGAATCAGCTACTTTTTTGCACAATGTAAAATAGCGCTCAATGTTTGCCTGCTCCTGAGGAAATACGTCACACAAGTTTTTGATGTATTGACTAATATCTTTGTGGCAATTTATCTGCAACCCGTCAGCATGGAAGACGGCCTGGTCATAAATATCGTCAAGCATGCACCACTGACTACGGCCCTCAGTTATAAATGTGAGAATCTGCGTGCCTTCACTGGAAGGCCTATTCAATTTTCCTACATAGTGCAATCCTGTGTCCCACTCAAATCCCCGCTCTTCGAAGCAGTGACAGCACCCCCCTAGCACTTCATGTTGCTCAAGTACAAGTACCTTCTTCCCGTACTTTGCCAACAATGCGGCACACGACATTCCACCTATCCCACTACCCACCACCACTACGTCCCAAGGCGTCGACAAAATTTGCTCCCTGTGTTTCATATAGGACTCTCTGCAGTAAGGATCCTTACCTCGCGATGAGGGAGGTATCGTGGTTTTAAATCTGTTCGCACGGTCCCTTTCTCTCAAGCGCACATATTCTGGGTCACCGTCCGGGCCATAAATACCCACACGTATACCTCTTACTATGTATCTCCCCACCCACACAACATCACCGCCCAATCTTGCAAGCCAGGTCCCACATGTTAACAGCAAGTGTGTGGCCAGGGCAAGAGTGCCGATGACAAACACATAAAGTAGAAGAGTCGCCATAGACACAAGGGCTAGACCTACTGCTGCACTTGTTTGGAAGGCTCGCCGCGCGTGTATGGAAGTAGATGAACCAACAGTTGGTGGCCTTCTGAAGCTACTTCAGAGATCCATAAAGTAGAGCGTAGAGCTTCGACAATGTAGCTGCACTTGGGAGATAATTACATAGCCAGGTGTATCGATGGACGGCCTATTTCGCGCTATATATAATAAACTTAATTGATCGCGATCGGCCCACGTGACTTCACATGGGGGACTGCGGGAAGGTTTAGGGGAAGTCAATTATAGCACTTATATGTAGTCTATATATAGTACACACCAATATTGTCATTTGTCCACTCACCCCATGATGCATGATAGTAGCAACTTAATTGTTACACGAATCTTTGTCGTTGCAACATTTACTAATGAAGGGAACTCTTGCAATCACCTTATACAAGAGAGGAATGTACATGTACATACTCTAGGCAGGACAGCAAAAGCGGAAAGAGAGAGAAAGATAGGGAGGCAGATAGTCTTACACTATTCGTAGAGCTGTATTATGGCTGGGGCTCGAATACAAGCAATACTCCTCGTTTTTTTCCTTCTTTCTCCCATTCTTCCTTCCGCCCCAGCTCCCCCAGCTTTCCATTTGGCCTCACTTTGCACAAATAGGCGGCTCGACACAGATGGTGCCCAACGTCAACTAGCCTTCCTGCATGCCATCCACACTCTTGCCCCCGAATATGCTTCGAAATACTCCATTAGCGGATGGAGCGCATATGGAGACTCATTCAACTCTCAACTTGCTGTTCAGCATGGGATCAGCACAGTGGATAGGCAGGCGGTAGCAGTTAGTGGGGCCTGCACGAGTACGCCATGCTCAGGAGTGGCCACTGCTACGCTAGCATTCCCACTTCCTACCATTAGCAGCTCCTGTACAGCCATATCTCTTTCCGACAAACAGAAGTTCCCTTTCTTTTTGCGTTCGACTGCCACGGATTCGGCTCTTTTTGGTGGCGTTGCTCAGGTCATCAAGGGGGCGGGGTGGGCTAATGCAGTACTCATTACATCAGAAGATAGTTTTGGGGAGTCCGCGCGACTGACGTTCACAGAAGAAAGTGTAAAGAATGGTATAGCTATACGGGGGTCTTTTGTGGTAAATCCAAATGCCAAAGCCGGGGAAATGACTTCTCAGATGGTCAATGTAAGGGAAACTAACACAAAGATCATTGTATTGGGGACATCTTTCGAAGTTTCTTCAGAAGTATTTTTGGCTGCAGAGGCAGCCCAGATTGCTGGCGTTGAAGGCTATGTGTGGATAGGTACAGATGTTTGGTCAGGCGCAGGTGTTATCGAAAAGTTGGGCACCAAGGCGTATGTGATGGCAGGTTCCCTTGCAGTTCGCCAAGGACTACCCAAAGAGACTGCTCAGCGCCGACTGGATGTAGAGACGGCCGTAAATCAGAATCTTGGGCTGTATAAATCTTGGCTCCCGGAACAGCCCTCAAGTACAGGTTCGACAGATTCTTCCTTTAAGATGCATCCATTTTTTGCTAGGGCGTTTGATGCTATGAATATTACTCTCCGAGCACTTCACAAAACGGTGGATAGACTAAATGCGCTAGGTATTTCTCCAACTTGTCTCCCTCATGCGACTTACAAATTATCAACTGGGTGTCTTTTGTCTCAGGCTCAAACAGATGAGCTCAAGTATACCTCGCAGTGCAATGCCACAATGGTCCCCTCCTTGACGCAGCCATGTACAAAGCGAAATGGCGTTTACTATGGGATTGCAAATGGGGATGTGGTGAAGGGCATAGAATCGGATCCTTTAAACAACGTCATCGGGACACGGTCTCCATCACTTATTCTTCTTGACGCCATGTTGAAGGAAGAAGTTGATGGACTAAGTGGGCCACTTGCTTTTGATTCAAATGGTGATCGAGTATCGGACGTATTTTATGTGCTTAATTGCAAAGCAAAAAATGGATCCAACAGCGATAGGAAAGTGCAGATAAATCTTCAGGGCAATGCACAAGTTCGTAAAGAAGCGAAGACATTTCCCGGGGAAATTGCGTACAAGGGGTACACAATAGGGTTTAAGGATACCAATGTGAATTTTCTACAAAACAACACACCAGCCATTTCAGACGAAGATTTTCAGTTCTTTTCTTCTGATCCCACGAAGACGAACATTGGACCGATAAGGGATTATATTCCTTTACCTGCAGATGAAACAGACGAATCCTTTTTCAAGTGGGAGTTGTTTCGCATGCTAGAGGTCTTTGGGGCCCTGATAGGAATTGTATTAATTGTCGTAGTTGTTTGGATATATGTTGTTCGCCGTAGGCTCAGAAAAGCTTACATGACCGGATTTTCATGGAGAATACATCCTAATGAAATTACTTATATTATTCCTGGAGTCCTGGAGGGTACAGAGGGTGAAGTGCAGGAGGATAAACCGAGAGCAGCATACAGCGGGCAACGGGTTAGTGTAAGAGATAAAAGTAAGGGAAATGGTCCACCATTAAGCAAAACTAGTTATGCCACGGGAAAACATTGGCGAAAATCGAGTTTCGTTGAAGGAGGTGTTGTTCAAGAGCCTCCTGCGTTGCTTGTGGAGCATTTCTCTTCAAGTGATAATGCACATACAGTTGAGAGAGAGAGCGAAATTAGTATTGATGAAACGTACACTATGATTGCAGGTGACTCCACATTTATTCCCAGAATAAGTACTGCTGTAAACAATCGTGTCTCTGAATTGTCTCCTCGTGATAATATTCCTTTATCTCCATCTGTTAGTCAGTCCCGTCTGGGACCAACAGAAATACGCCAGAAACTCAGTATGGTCCGAATTAATTCGCACTTTCGCAGTATTAATGGTATTTCGGAACAAGCTAGTTTGGCCTCTAAGTCTTCCGTTACGCTCCAGTCAAAGTCCATGGAAGGAAAACAAACTTCTTTGGGTACTACCCTGGAGCCATCCCCATCCCCATCCCCATCGTTTCATCGAGTGCCACTGTCTGAGACCTACAAATCGCCAAGCAACATGTCAGTCGCAGGACCATGCTTTAATAGTTTCGTATCCTCCACGACTGGTGATAGTTCCAATCAGACTGTTGTCCAGAGCCAATATTCTTGCTATCCTGCCCGACCAGCACACAGAGGCTGTGAAGGAATTTTCAAAGGTTCTCATGTTTATGTCGTTCCTGTCGTGTTAGAAGGGAGGCTTCCTCTGCAGAGCAAGGAAGTGCTTCAAGAGATTAACCACTGTAAAGAAGCTACGCATGAAAATCTTGCAGATTTTCGAGGAATGGTTGTTGGGAATCGAACGGGTTCCCACCACGAGCATGCGGAGCTCTTACATGATGAAAGCGAAGAACAAGCCAGAGAATCTAAAGTTATAGGGCGATTGTCGTCATTTAACACACCTAGTCCTCGTGTAGGTTTGGTATGGTCTTATGCGTGCAGAGGGAGTCTCAAAGACGTTCTTAGGGAAGGGAAAATGCCCAAAGATTGGTTGTTTACGATTAATATCTGTCAAGGAATTGCAAAAGGTCTCCGATATCTCCACAATAGCTCCATAGGATACCACGCTAGACTCAGACCCTCAAAATGCTTAATTGATAATATGTGGACGTGTCGTTTGTGTGATTTTGGCTTAACGAAGTTTAGAGATAATGAGACTATAAGGGGGTACCATGATGAGCACGACGAAGGGCGGATTTTACACTGGCTGTTGTACGCTGCTCCCGAGCACGCTAGCGAGTTACGAAAAGTCATTTACACTGAGCGTGAGAGGATTGCTTACAAGGCGGCTCATATTGCTGAACAGACCGCCAGTCGAAATCAAAGTGCCGTTGACTTGGGAGCCTTAGATGCGCAGGAAGTGGCTTCTCTACACTCTCATAACAGTGTTGCAGAAACTACTGGCATGGAGGGATTGAGCAAAGCTCACAAGACAAGTGGTGGTGTGGTAACATCCATCATGTCACTATTTCACGGGAGACAAAAAAATAGCTCAGCCAGTGCGAAGTCAGAGAACTCTGTTTTGCGCGCGTCCGATGAAGCAGACAACCAACAACAGTCTGGCACTGCAAAAGCCAGCCCTTCGCTTGGGGTTTCCTCTTTGGCCCAAATGGGGTCCTCCATGTTCCGCCGTCAAAAACCATCAACGGAGAAGCAAGTTATTCGGAGCTCGCCTATATCACATGCGGGGGGGTCTGCTGCAGGAGATTTGTATGGTATGGGACTAATTTTTGCGGAACTTATTTCGCAGAAATTTGTATGGAACCATGACAAAATAGCATATGAATCCCCAAGAAGTGCCAGAGGGCCCAAGCTAGAGTCGACTACAACAGAGGCACATAATTTAGGTGGACAGCAGACGTCGTTACAGAATCAGTACGAATCTGCAGCACACGGCACGGAGCATTTATCTGAAGGAGCACATTCATGCGATATTCAAGAGATGCAGCTCATTACGCACATAGACATAGATCTACAGAAACAATATGATTTTTGTCAGTCGAAAGTCGGCAACGGAGGTATAAGCAGTTCTTCCATTCAATCAGGAGATCCTCTAGGTGCGGACACTGAGATGTCATTATGCGGGCAAGAAGCCATGCGAATGGTTGAGGAGGAGTTGATTGGCAACAATTCGCCAATTCATCGAGATTTACCAAAACAACCCGTTCTTAAGGAAAAGCTATTACCACTTCTAAAGTCCTTTTTTGCTCGCGAATGTAGTAAGCGCCCTAATGCCAAGCAAACAGAAAGTGTTCTTCGGCTGTCCATGCATCCATCGACGTTGAAGTACAAGTCCATTACGGAGATGATGCAGCATAAGCTAGATGTATATAGCAAAGATCTGGAGGTCATTGTGCAAGAGAGAACACTCGAGCTTCACATTGAAAAGGCTAAAATGTACACATTGCTTCAGGAAATGTTACCACAAACCGTCGCCGATAAACTTCTTAACAATGAGGCCATTCAGCCCGAACAATTTGAATGCGTCAGTGTGTTTTTCAGTGATATTGTCGGCTTTACAAATTTATGTTCACACAACCGAGCAGAAGACATAATTCAAATGTTGAATCAGCTCTTTACGACGTTCGATAATGTCGCTGGGTCCCTTGATGTAATTAAAATTGAAACTGTGGGTGACGCCTATATGGCTGCCAGTGGTGTGCCCACCCGCAATGGAAATGACCACATTGCAGAAATTGCCTTACTGGCTTTAGGTCTTATGGAAGAGGTTGGCAAGTTTCGTGTAGAATTCGATCCCTCAATTCAATTACAGATGCGATGTGGTGTTAACAGTGGGCCAGTAGTTAGTGGTGTGATTGGTCATAAGATGCCCCACTATTCGATTTATGGCGATACCGTAAACACAGCAGCACGCATGGAATCATCTGGATTAGCACTTCGCATTCAAGCTAGCAGCTCCTCTGCCCAAATATTACGCACTAATCACCCAAGCTTTATTATCAAGCGCCGAGGAATGGTACCGGTCAAAGGTAAGGATGACATTGAGACCTTCTGGATCACAGGACATAAGGAAGTCGCGTTCAAGCTTCCGGACCTCAGTCGGGCTGCCCCAGAGAGCGAGCACACATTTAAATAAAAAGGCTTTAGCGGCACTGATAACGGAAGATAAAGCTTCACAAAGTACAAACAGTTGTTCAATTTTCTCTTTCTAGTACTTTTTATTTTTGTACAGTTATTACCACTACGTCCAATGTTGCCATTTTCATTATTCATCGATAGGCATAGGCAACCAAACAAAACAAAACGCAAAAGAAAAACGAAAGGTATAGAAGAAAAGGAAGAAGCACTGTTCAAAGTAACCTGACCTTGTCAGGCGCCACCAGCCCATTTTCTATCTCCTTCCGTCGTCTGAATGTAAAATGAACAGACTTCAATCCATCGGGAAGCTCTCGAATTCACATATCTACTCATTCTTCACATCTTCTGCCTTAGCCTTGAGTGCATTCAACAAGTCCTTGAAAGACTGGCTCATCGCAGCATCCCCCGCATTCTGTGAAGAAGAAGAGGAGCCACTAGGCGAAGAAGCGCCTACAAAACCTCCCATAAGATCCCCATGCTGTCTATTTGAAGGGGACTCATTTTCTTCCCTTTGGCCATCTACGTGGATCCCTGCAGCCTCATTTTCTTTTACAACCTGGTCAAATGCCTCTTCTCGCGTCATCTTTTCTGTTCTCATAAGAGCCAATTGACGGTCCACAAAGGCATTCATCCTACTCACGGTCAGGGACCCGATTCCCCCAAGACGCATACCCATTGCTGCAGAGGAAGACGGAGAAGACATACCCATTTGCTCCGCCCCGCTGATGTTTCTCGCCATATTTTGAGTGCGTTCATTATACACGGAGATTTGCTGTGGCGTCATGAGACAGTACAACTCTTTCCCCGAGCCCCCAGTTTTCCCCTTGCCCGAAGAGCCTTTGTGGAAATGCTGTAGGTACACCCGTCGAAGATCGTCTTCCTCATACTTTAGCTTTCTCACCTGAAATCGTGGCCCGTGCTGGCTGCGTTGAGGCAACGGTGGACACGCACGCACAGCCGCAAGCCATCGGGGATTTTCACGGTACCCAGCTTCGACAAGGCGAGTAAAGCGTGCTAGATTCCGCCCATTAAGGGGTGCATGGAAACGCATAGAGGTGACCATAACAAATTTGTTCCCAGGTTCTAATATCTAAAATCCGCCCTTGAGCTATATATCCTTTATAGCTCCCAAACTGCAATAAACGAATATCAATCAGCTGCTTTATGGCACGTTAGTGTCCGTGTGTGTCTCAAGACTAATTGGCTAGGGGTGTTGTATGGATGAGGGGTACAGCTTCAAATCTGAGATACTGTAAGCCAAGGCAGGCAACGCAAACAAACAGGCAGGCGTGGAAGAGACAAGGGTGAGGAGAGGGAGAGAGACAGGTCCTGGACTACTCTCTAAAGCTATCTAGAGTAGAGTGAAAAAGGAACAACCAGCTAAGCACAACCCACTTCCTCGTTATTATTATTATTATCATGGGGCCGCATGGGCCAGGGGCCGGGCCAATTATAAGTGAAACAGGAGGGGTTAGGGGAGGTTTAGGGGAAGGAGGGGGATTAGATAAGTGGGCTGCCGAGGGACTTGTGCACAGGGGAGAGATAGAGTGGAGACGATGGAGGTGGAGGGGATCACCACAAGGAGATATGTGTTCTGCTCCAGGGAACTGCACAAACAGAAGATGAACGGGGAGAGGGAATCAGTGGTGGTGCGTGTGCGGGAGGGGACGAAAGGACCATCAGCCAGTGCTCTTGGGGAACGGTCAATCTACCGCAAGACATGGGAGAGCGGGATTGCACTGGGGCTGTATGTGACGGAGTACTTCGAGGATATGGTGGGGCCTGCGGAAAAGGAAGTCGAGGTGGTGGATGTGGGATGTGGGACTGGGCTAGCAGGACTTGTGTGCGCTGGACTGGTAAGAAGAACAGGGCGCACTGGGGGGCAAAATCCCACAGTAAATCTGACCTTTACAGATATATGTGAAGATGTTTTTGTTGGTGTTGGCTCTGTTGAAGAGGAAAAGGGGCAGGGGGATCCTAGGGTTTCAATGTACAAATGTGTGATGCGTTGGGGCAGAGACCATTACACATTTCCTGAGCTAGTAGCCCATCGCCAGCCCCTCCTCAGAGGGAATATCATTGAGGAGGGGTGGAGCAAGACACCTGAAAAGGAATTGCAGAAAAGGGCCGATCTGGTAATTATAACTGCTGCAGATGTGATTTATGAGACACACCAGCAGGTGGGAGATCCCAGGGGAAGCACCGTATCGGAGGCACTCTTTTGCACACTATCTAGGCTACTTCACGCCCCAGAGTGTGCTGTCACGGTGCATGGGAAAGAGAAAGAGGGTGGTTGTTGGCCCATGAGGAGCAAGAGGATTGCTCTTCTTGGATATCAGCAGAGAGATAGCTGCTCTGGGGTGTTAGATACAATGCTGGCGCGGTACAGGCTGCGTATAGTACACCACGCCTCGTATGAGGGGGACGTTGGTGACAGGGTAGCAATATTGGGCGATGTGCGTTCACAGTGCGAAACTGGAAATAGGGGGAAAAAAAGGAAACTTTTGCCTGTGCCAGGAGGGGACATTGAGGCAGTTAATGGAATTAGACCTGCTTTACCCCCAAGTGTCGAAGAGGAAGTTATTATCAGAAAAACCTCGCAGGTTACTCTGAAGGATGTCCAGACCATCTACCGCATAGAAGCTATTGCTTAGAAACACTCGATGGGCAAGACGAGGCAGTCTTTTGTTGCCCGATTGCGCTCGTCTTTAACCTTTGGGCCCTGTACATAACTGTAGTAATTGTGCGCCTAGAAGTTTCGCTTTTGCATTTTGGCTGTATCTGTCCCTGTGTCCCTGTGTCCCACATGAAGTTATTGTAGACACCAGTGTACCTCAAGGTTCTTGGTTTCAATAACTTTGTAATGATGTAAATTTCAGTTTTATTAAAATCATGTTCGAGAGTCTTTATGCCTCCAGGGCCTTCTTAGATTCTTTTCCAACGATATCGTCCAAATTTTCAGGAACAACTTCTGGGTCCAAAGATTCACTGGACATTGCGACAGAAGATACAGCGTCTTCCTTCACGGATCTGTATTTGTAATTTCTGAATTGAAAAGGAATAATGAGTGCTTGGACGACTGCTAAAATAGCAAATGCCAACCAGAAGTAGGCCAGATTTTCTTCAGTCTGGAAGTTGGCCATGATCAATCCCATAATGGCAGCACCACAATTTGTAAATGTTCCCAATCCAAACATGACAGACTTCAAGGATGTAGGAGCTTGGGAGTACACAAATTCATTGAGGGTGATAGAGGCAAAGATCTCACCAAGGGCACAAAAAGCGAAAGAAGGAATGGTCCAGAAAACGGAGTATGAGCTTCCATCTGCATCAACAGTGTAGTTATCATTCTCGTCCCAGGTTCCATTAGCTTTCAAGACAAATTGAACAATAACCATACAGAAACCGGACACGGCCATGAGAATATAACCGATGGAGATACGGGTGATGATGTTTAACTCAAGGCCCAATTTGCGAAGGCCGGGGAATATAAACCTATCGAAGACAGGGACCAGAATAACAATAAGCAAAGGGTCAACAAGACCAAGCTGGTCAGCAGTCAACCAGGATGGGGCATCAAGGTAAGTTCCCTGAACAACGGCATAGTTGGAGTTCTGTCCGTACAAGTACCAGAAGGTGGGATAGTGGATAAGGAGACCAAAAATGGCAAAGATACGACGATAGTCGGTCAATTCCTTGAGAGTGAATCCCTCGGCACGGTACATAAAATGGTCATCCTTATCAGATTTGGATGGGTTCTTTCGGTTTTTGATAGCAGAATAAACAGCTTTGAAGAATTTGGCGAAAGGAGATCCCATGACCCGACTGGTGATGTAGAAGGGATAGAAGCACATATAAATTGTCAAACCAAGAATGAGAATACCGGCGGATATCCAGTAAGAGTAGTAGTACGTGGTTCCGTGGGGATGGTCTTCGCTTTCATCAAAACGATGTACAAAAGGAGAAACACTGTATGCACCAATAGCACCGATGTTGATAGCCCAGTAGAAGTAACGGAAGACCATTTCAGTCTTCTCATCAGTGGGGTTGGTAATTTGTTCACTGAGAAGAGGACCAACATTGGCCTTGATTCCACCAGTACCCAAACCAATAAAGAAGAGAGCACCCCAGAAGAGGTACTGCGTTACACCACTACCGGACTCATAAGGAAAGTCACCGAAAGCAAAAGGCATAGAGGCAAGGGCCTGCATGACAATACCAATCACGTACACCGCAGCGAACATGGCAATGGTTCGAACCTTTCCGAGCCAGGCATCAGCGAGGTAAGCACCGAGAAGAGCAGTTCCGTAACTCCAAAACTGGAGCGCATTGCTGTAAAGCTGAACCTGACTGGCGTCATAGTTGTACATATCCTTCATAAAGAGGGCATTGACGGCTGCTCCTCCATAGTAACCCCATCTCTCAGCAGCCTCAACAATGAGAACAGCAACGCAAAGTGCTGGGATGCCGAAGATTGTTGCGGTTATTATCCTCTTGGGATAAATATAATTGGGATTACGTTCGATTGTGTCACTAGAAGCAGTCATTGTGATGGGACTCTGGAATAAGTTGGGCAAAATAAAAAACAAACAAAGAGCGAAACGAGTAAAATAAACAGGAGAATCAAGTTTAAGATCTTTTTTTTTTCTCCTTTGTATATTTAGATTTCAAATAAATGTTTTGTTGTTGTTCTTACACTCAGAGACTCTCCCAAGACCCCCTTTTATACCTCACAGCCCATGGAACAGTCTTATGGAGTTCCCAAACGTCTGCTTGCAAAAAGTTAACACATTCCAGCACCTTACTTGGTTCGCGCATCTTGTCGCCTTTGTTGTCTGATTGAGTGCGGGGACCTCGGTGGAAAGCAGCTTACTATTTGGGATGTTTTGACTCCAAATATGTCACTCAGCCAATCGCCTCCATGGGAAAGGGAACTCGACGCAAAGAAAAGGTTCTTAATTAGGGGGACCAATCAGGGAGAAGATAGTAGCAAGTCATCCAATCAGAGGGAAGGAAAATAAATGTTTCTCCTCCACTTTCTCTTTGGCTTTTCTCTTTGGCTTTTTTATTTTTTTATTGTTTTTGTTTATGGTTGACACTTCGATTTTCCTTCATGGTCATGATAATTTATTTGCTTAATAGCTTAAATTAATTAAGGAAAAGCGGAGAATACCATTACTAACAACCTTCGAAGTAAAATGCTCCCATCATCATCACACCATAACTACATAATTTATGTAACTGTACTAAGGAAACTGGAATATATAGAGCTATGTACGTAACAGCTGCTGAAAGGAACAAGCAGAGTACTTTTTCACTTATAATCGAAGAATGAGTCAACCGAATCGTAATTAGGCAAATGTCATGTGATAAACAAAGAAGAGAAAGTACGTACGTATCTGGTCTGACAATGCGGTCAATGAAGTAAATATATTTGTCCATTGCTAGCCATGCAAGTTCGCCACTTAATTACCATGGTTCAGGAAACCATAGTATCTCTAAATGACGATGAACCCATTAAAGGCAGAAACTGAGTATATTGTTATGAGTCCTTGAGATAGAATATGGAGTTGAGCATGCAGGGACACCAGCATGGACAGACAAAGTCCTAAAAGTGTTTTTAGTTGTTCATTTTTTCTCCAAGAAAAAATCTACAATCCAGATAAGCTCCCGTTTATGAGTGCGAGAGAATCCAGGTTTCCGGTACCAACTACATAGCTACATATATAGCTACAGAATGGTCTTCCGGGTAAAAACTTTAATGGGAAAAAAGCTTCCACCAGTATGAACTGGGTACTTTTGAAGCAGCCAGTCAAGCTGACCTTGTGAGAAAGCACTAGCCTGCATCCTGAATAAAGAAAAGAGGAAGAAGGATTATTCATATCAGTAGAATTAGAGCCATATCTAGCTTAGGTATGTTCTCAACAGTCAACAACCTGGCTAACAAAGCAACCCCGATGTGTTGTGGGACAAGCGGGACAGAAAGAAAACACATATGCTATGCTTGGAATATCTACTATTGGGCGTCGCGCCATTCCAAGCACTCTTAGAGGACTTGGGGAAAACAATGCAGCAAAGACCACTACTGTATATATAAGTCAGGCAAAGGAAAGCAAGAGACTGGGATTCAGTCAAATAATGAGATTAAGAAATTTTAGAAATAGGCTTAAGCACAAACATTCAGTGCAACATTGAAGAGAGACCTTGAATGTGCAAAATAGGTGAATTAGTCTGTAGATGTGACTCAGTGATGCACAGCACATCTCTCAAATATGCAGTAGTGTGCGTCGATCATTGCGATGTTATCAGTGATTGGTGCATAGGCGACGACACAAACTGCAGTTGCATCTTGCACAGGTATGCATAATACATCCCTACAGCAACTTTTGCAATCTAGTTTGGCTGAACGCGCAGGCACACTTTCCCTTGGCGAAGACCTCATTGTCAAATGTAAATCACTAAACCCCACACACAACAGCTGGGTAAGAAAGCTTGTTCAATGCGAATCTTGATTGATTATAAAATAGTTTCTTAATTGCATTTGTAGAATTGCAGAGCAACATACTTGTATTTGAATTCCCATGATAATGCGAAAGTGGGAATTCAAAGTCACTCTTATTGCCGTTTGCAAGGTCTGGTCGTCTTCTTGCTAACTCATCTGTCCTCTGCCAAGCTCAGGAATGCCATTTTTTGCACATTAAAGGACTTCTAGTAGACTATGCAACAACAATTAAACTGCAACTTGCTACTTAGCTCAAGCTTGGGAAGACTTAATTCCTTCCTTTCTTTTCTAATCCCAAATTCTCCGCTGCTAGGTTCAAAAAAGGCCTTTTAAATTCATTTCAAAACTAAAACAAAGCAAGAAAGACGCTATGGTCTCATGATGAGTTTCCCGGGGTTTCCCGGTCCGTGTTTCACATAAACTGTCCTGCACAAATAGCCAAAGTATATTGTTCCGAGTTATCGTACATGTGCCTTTGCTTCTATCTGAGTCATTCGAATACAGAACTTATTTTTCTGATTACCCTACATATAAGCTATCTATCCAGTACGTTACAGTAATTATGGTAAACACACCACGTATTACAAAGTTATTATTGAAATTCTCTCTGTACAGACTATACAGTATGTAACTTGTAACAGACTACAGTATGTAACTTGTAACTTCCCCCATCAAATTGTCTAATCCTGGTCCTTAACCATAACAAACATGAAACAGGCCTCTTTTGGGAAATGGGGTTTCCTTTCTAAGTGGAAGCCTTACCAATAAAGGGAATCACCAATCCACTTTGGTCACAAGCTCCCTTATTCTACACCCATGCACAGGTATGTGGATAGATTTTTCATCAAAAATGTGGATGAATCAAGTGGACAAGTGTTACTACAGAGGTTCATGCAACTTTTATCTCAAGCTCAGTCCGCGGTGATTGGTGTTTCCTTCATTGCAAAGAACTTAAGCAATTAATTAGATGTTACATTTGAGTATTTCCTCTCGTAAATACTCCCACCTGACCCGTTCCTGCCAATTCTTCCTTTCCAAAACATATAAATACCAGGTCTGCTCTGCAAACTTGCATCTTTTCCTTCATCGAACAAACAATTTGATTTTCTTATTTGTTTTCTAAAGTAAATCTTTCATTTCTGTTTTTGATTCTTCCTCAATCTCTTCATAACCATGTCTGAAACTATTGAGCGCAATCCCAATTACGTTTATCCCAAGAAGATAATCACCGCTACAATCTTCGGCATACCCGCTCTTTGTATCGCTATCCTCATTGTCGAGGGTGCTGAGCGATGGGGTTACTATGGAGGAGCAGCCGTCAATGCCCTCTTTATGAAGGATATGTACAACTATGGTGCTAGTGAAGTCCAGCTCTACAGCAATGCCCTCCAGTTTTGGAGTTATGGAACTGCTCTTCTCGGTGCTTACCTCGCTGATGCCTGGCTCGGAAAGGTCCGAACCATTGGAATGTTCGCTGCGGTGTACGTGATTGGTATTATCATGCAGGCCCTTGCCTCTATGCCTTTTGCTTTCGGTGACTTTCCTTATGAGTCCGGCAGTGGTGCAACGCAGTACCTCTTTTGGGGTGCTCTCTTCTTTATTGGTTTGGGTACTGGTGGAATCAAGGCCAATGTTGGTCCTCTTCTCAGTGAACAAATTACCAACCCCACTGATGAGAAGACTGAAATGGTCTTCCGTTACTTCTACTGGGCTATCAACATCGGTGCTATTGGTGCTTTTACTGTGTCTCCTTTTGTTCATCGTTTTGATGAAAGCGAAGACCATCCCCACGGAACCACGTACTACTACTCTTACTGGATATCCGCCGGTATTCTCATTCTTGGTTTGACAATTTATATGTGCTTCTACCCTTTCTACATCACCAGTCGCGTTTTGGGATCTCCTTTGGCAAAATTCTTTAAGGCTGTGTACTCTGCTATCAAAAACCGTAAGAGTCCATCCAAGTCCGATAAGGATGACCATTTTATGTACCGTGCCGAGGGATTCACTCTCAAGGAATTGACCGACTATCGTCGTATCTTTGCCATTTTTGGTCTCCTTATCCACTATCCCACCTTCTGGTACTTGTACGGACAGAACTCCAACTATGCCGTTGTTCAGGGAACTTACCTTGATGCCCCATCCTGGTTGACTGCTGACCAGCTTGGTCTTGTTGACCCTCTGTTTATTGTTATCATGGTTCCCATCTTTGACAGATTTATATTTCCTGGTCTTCGTAAAATGGGTCTCGAATTGAACATCATCACCCGTATTTCTATTGGATACGTTCTGATGGGTATATCCGGTTTCTGTATGGTGGTACTTCAATTCATCTTGAAAGCCAATGGAACCTGGGACGAGAATGACAACTACACTGTCAATGAAGATGGAAATACCTATTCTGTTTTCTGGACTGTTCCTTCTTTCGCATTTTGTGCTCTTGGTGAAATTTTCGCCTCTATCACTCTCAATGAATTTGTCTATTCCCAAGCCCCACCCTCTCTCAAATCTGTCATGTTTGGGTTGGGAACATTTACAAATTGTGGTGCTGCCATTATGGGATTGATCATGGCCAACTTCCAGACTGAAGAAAATCTGGCCTACTTCTGGTTGGCATTTGCCAGCTTAGCTGTTATTCAAGCCATCATCATTCCAATCCAGTTCAAGAACTACAAGTACAGATCCGTTAGTGAAGATGTTGCTATGCCAACTGAAAATGGTGACATCGTCGAGCCCATCACTGATCCTATTCGTGTTATCGGCGAGGAAAAGAAAATCGATAGCCACGCTTAAACAAAATACAGCTATTGACAATTTGAAATAAAGCACAAAACAACGCAAACATAAGGCCCTTTGAAGTATAGATTGAATGTATTATTGTTTTCCACCAACGAGAGAGGACAGCAATTGGAAAGAGAATCACCAATGCTAATTTAATTAAAGAATAGTATGTCTGAAACTCCCCTTCATCAAAGAAAGACAATTCACATTTCACACAGTTTCGTGCATGCAAATTTAATTTGTTCTCTTATTTTGCATCTGTGACAAAGACAGATTCCAACTGTAATAGCAACTCAAAAATGCTTGGATTATTGCTTTCACGATAGACCAGCTGAGAGACCCATATTCCATTGGATAATTACTATGTGACCCAAATCTCTAGTGTACTGTCTCCACAGCACGTTTTTGTGCCCCTTTGTGGTTCTTTTCGTAAAGTCTGTTGACTTTTAGGTTCCGCGGGGTTCGGGTTTCACAAGCAATTCGGTATGAAAGAAAAAGAAGGGCAATTTTGATTCTTAGCGCTGTTAATTACATAATTGTTCTATCTTCTCCAAATGTCAGATGTCGTCTGTATATGGCATTGACAGTGCCATATACAGAATGCAACTACTTCAATTATCAGATTGTAATTGGTTGAGAGTTGAAGAACTAGAACGATGGCTCTCACGCTACCATAGTACTTGCAAAGGTATAATGGAGTACTGATTTTTCCAGTTAGCCAGCGATGGACGACGATATTTGGCATTCCCAAAGGATCAAAAAACAATATTACTGCAACAATGTTTGCACTTAATCAAAAAGCTATAAAAGACGGAGTTTGTTTCCATTTCACTCGCTTTCCTCATCAACAGAAATTCATTTTTGTTTTAGATTTACAACAACGAAAGAAAAATACAAATCAGGTTATAAAACACAGCAACAAATATGTCTGAAGCTATTGAACGTAATCCCAATTATATTTATCCCAAGAGGATAATCACTGCTACAATCTTTGGTGTCCCTGCACTTTGCATTGCTGTTCTCATTGTTGAGGCTGCTGAGCGATGGGGTTACTATGGAGGAGCAGCCGTCAATGCCCTCTTTATGAAGGATATGTACAACTATGACGCCAGTAAAATCCAGCTTTACAGCAATGCCCTCCAGTTTTGGAGCTACGGAACTGCTCTTCTCGGTGCTTACCTCGCTGATGCCTGGCTCGGAAAGGTTCGAACCATTGGAATGTTCGCTGCTGTATACTCGATTGGTATTATCATGCAGGCCCTTGCCTCTATGCCTTTTGCTTTCGGTGACTTTCCTTATGAGTCCGGCAGTGGTGCAACGCAGTACCTCTTCTGGGGTGCTCTCTTCTTTATTGGTTTGGGTACTGGTGGAATCAAGGCCAATGTTGGTCCTCTTCTCAGTGAACAAATTACCAACCCCACTGATGAAAAGACTGAAATGGTCTTTCGTTACTTCTACTGGGCTATCAACCTTGGTGCCATTGGTGCTTTTAGCGTCTCTCCCTTTGTTCATCGTTTTGATGAAAGCGAAGACCATCCCCACGGAACCACGTACTACTACTCTTACTGGATATCTGCTGCCATTCTCATTCTTGGCCTGACAATCTACATGTGCTTCTACCGCTTCTACATCACCAGTCGTGTTTTGGGATCTCCTTTGGCTAAATTCTTCAAGGCTGTTTATTCTGCTATCAAAAACCGAAACAACGCTTCAAAATGCGACGAAGATAACCACTTTATGTACCGTGCTGAGGGTTTTACTCTCAAGGAATTGACAGAATACCGTCGATTGTTTGCCATCTTTGGTCTCCTTATACACTATCCCACCTTTTGGTATTTGTATGGACAGAACTCCAACTACGCGGTTGTTCAGGGAACTTACCTTGATGCCCCATCCTGGTTGACCGCCGACCAGCTTGGCCTTGTTGACCCTCTGTTTATTGTGGTTATGGTTCCCATCTTCGATAGATTTGTCTTTCCCCTCCTCCGCAGGATGGGCTTTGAATTGAACATTATTACTCGTATCTCAATCGGATATATCCTTATGGCCATTTCTGGATTTTGTATGGTTGCCCTTCAGCTTATTCTTGCTGCAAATGGTAGTTGGGATGACAATGACAACTACACTGTCAATTCCGATGGAACCTCATACTCCGTTTTCTGGACCGTTCCTTCATTTGTTTTCTGTGCTCTTGGTGAAATTTTCGCCTCCATTACTCTTAATGAATTTGTCTATTCCCAGGCTCCTCCATCACTCAAGTCTGTTATGTTCGGAATGGGAACCTTTACTAACTGTGGTGCTGCCATCCTTGGTTTGATTATGGCCAACTGGCAGACCGATAGCAATCTTGCCTGGTTCTGGTGTGCCTTTTCCTGCTTGGCGATTGTTCAGGCCATTATCATTCCCTTTCAGTTCAAAAACTATCAGTACAGATCCGTTAGTGAAGATGTTAAGTCCAGTGAAGAACACACAACTGAAATTGAGCCCGTTACCACTTCCGCTGAAATCACAGGTTTCGCTGATTCCAAGAAAGCTGAAAACAAAGCTTAAATCGTTTTATTGTATTGCAAAAGAACCAATTTTGTTAAATAAACATTGCATTAAACTGCAAGAATTGGAGTTTATATAAGTGTAACTGGAAGGGGGAGCATTTTCATTTTATATAACAGCCAATTTTGGTAATTGGAAGCCTTTTGTAGTATCATTGTATCCGCGCGTTCAATGCTTGCAGAGGTGTCTATGCTTGCATAAAGACTTTAAAGTAAAACCATGAACCCCTCAATTGTCATCACGCAGAGCGAAATAATAGGGAAGGTTGGTACTGAACTATGCAGGAAATGTTCGTTTTAAGTAAGAAATTTATTTCGTTTCGTGGTCGTGGAGAGGTATAAAGTAGCAAGAATGAAAGTTGTATTGTTGATTTAAGCCTTTGACTTCTTTTCGGACACATTTCCTGTAATTTCCTCCGTCGTTGGGCATACTTCGGTATCCACTTCACTCTCATTTCCATACAACGTTTTGTCATCAGCAACAGATCGGTACTTGTAGTTCTTGAACTGCCATGGGATTATGACTGCCTGGACACAGCAGATGCCCACAAAGGCAAGCCAGAACCATGCAAGGTTAGCATCCGTCTGCCAGTGAGAAAAGATCAATCCCATGATTGCGGAACCACAGTTTGTAAAAAGACCCAACCCAAAGACGACCGACTTCAATGAAGTAGGGGCCTGAGAGTAAGTAAATTCATTGAGCGTAATGGATGCGAAAATTTCACCAATGGCACAGAGAAAAAATGAAGGAATAGTCCAGAAAACGGAGTAGGTGTTACCATCGGGGTCGACAGTGTAGTTGTCATCGTCATCCCAGCTACCATTGGCCTTGAGGACCAACTGGATAGCAACCATACACGCACCGGACGCGGCCATGAAGACATAGCCGATTGCAATACGGGTGATGATGTTCAATTCAAGACCCATTTTACGGAGGCCAGGGAAAACAAATCGGTCAAAAATGGGCACCATGATAACAATGGCGATAGGATCAACAAGACCAAGCTGGTCAGCAGTCAACCAGGATGGGGCGTCAAGGTAAGTTCCCTGAACAACGGCATAGTTGGAGTTCTGTCCGTAAAGGTACCAGAAAGTGGGATAATGGATAAGGAGACCGCACACAGAAAAGATACGACGGTAGTCGATCAATTCTTGCTTATCGTAGCCCTCGGCGTGGTAGATAAAGTGAGGCTCTTCATCTTCAACCTTGGAAGGGGTATTTCGGTTCTTGAAGGCTGACCAGCAGCACACAAAGAAGCGCGCCAAAGGCGAACCCGCGACTCGGCTGGTAATGTAGTAGCGGTAGAAAGCCATATAAATGACCATTCCGGTTATGAGAACACCAGCACTGATCCAGTAAGCAATGTAGAAGGTTGTTCCATTTTCATGGGTAGCGTCTTTATCATAACGATGAACAAATGGGGAAACACTATAAGCACCAATAGCACCAAGATTGATGGCCCAGTAAAAATAGCGGAACACCATCTCAGTCTTTTCATCGGTTGGGTCAGTAATCTGTTCACTAAGGAGTGGTCCAACATTAGATTTGATTCCACCAGTACCCAAACCAATCAAAACAAGTCCACACCAGAACAATTGCTGGGTTGGGCCGCTACCAGACTCATTGGGAAAGTCACCAAAAGCAAAAGGCATAGAAGCAAGGGCCTGAAGGACAATTCCTACAGTGTACACTGCAGCAAAGATAGCAATGGTCTTAGTCTTACCCAACCAAGCATCAGCAATATATGCACCAAGCAAGCAGGTTCCATAACTCCAGAACTGAAGAAAGTTAGTGTACAACTGGAGAAGACTAGCATCATAGTTATACATATCCTTGAGAAAGATAGAGTTGATAGCAGCTCCACCATAGTAGCCCCATCTCTCGGCAGCCTCCACCACCAGCACGGCCAAACACATGGCTGGGATGCCAAATATGGTGGCAAGGATTACCCGCCTGGGGTAAACATAGTTGGGATTCTTATTCGCGATAACGTCAGAAGACACAGGCATAATGACTAGATTTATGATTTTCAAATCAAATTAATAATAAACAAGTTTAGATTTTGTTTTTACAAAATGTAAAGTGTTGAGCAAAAAGGTGAAAGGAAGAGCGCGCTCCCCTCTTTTATACCTTCAGGGAAAACGTCAACAAGCAACATGTACGACTGCAAAACAAGACCGCATCATGCCTGTTGGTCATATGTCTGTTGGACTTATGGAGATATAATCAGCAAGAAATAAGGACCTCTACAGTGTAGTAGCACTGTTTATATGATGTAGTTCCATTCATTCCTATCAATACGAAGCAGTGCAGGCAATTATGTCCATGTTGTAAAGCTTATCGGAGTATCTCGTTTCACAAAGCATTTCCCTATGAATTGCGATTCCCACTGTTATGCAATCTAACCCATTGTAATTTGTATCATAATTTCCCTGGTAATTATACGAGGCCCCGATAAGCCATTCGCTCCCTTCAAATGGTGCACAAAATATATTGGCTTGGGTTGTTGTGTTTGGCACAAACAATACATTTAGCCAATGAGAGTTGAGATAATTTGACGTCAATTTATTTATCGCACCCCTGATTGGTTGCTTATATATAATTTTCTCATCAAAACAGAGTCTGTTGGAGAAACACTTATTTTTTTCCCGTCATTCATCAAAGCAAGCAGCTGGTTTTGGAGTGATATCCCCGATTCTTCACTATTAATTAGCTTCGTTTGTTAACTTGTTGCTTTTTTGTTTACATGCGATGGACTGCTGTACTCACCCGCTGCTGTTTATTATAATTAAAAGTTACAGGTATACGTACTAGTTGTGTTATCTCACGTTACAGTATATTTAGATTCACATGTCTTCTTATGTAATTAATAATATGTGATGAAGCGATGGGACAACATAAGAACAGCTGACCAGGTTCAAAAGCCCGATCATCATTGTCCATCTTCAAACTCAAATTCATCAGTACCTGGTTGGACAAATTAAATGGCTTCCTGCTAATTACGGCCTGTGAAACGATAACAATATCACTAATATGGGTCCATTTTTGTTTTGCAAGCGACACGGTGGTAGATTTGTAGGAACGGAAACACTCATTGCTTATCTGCTAAACCTTAGCAGACGTTGTGTTGTAACTTCCTTGTTGCAAATGCAATTACATAGTATTACTATAGTATCATTTAGCTAGGAACTTGGCTTCTTGGGGTTTATTTTTATCGCTTTTCATCTTGGCGCCACTTTTAACTCGAAATATGTGTTTGTTTATATGATATATCAAATTGAAATCAAAGGCATCAGAGGGAGACTTGGTCTCGAGGGATCATCACTCTTTTGCTATGCCATCGTGTTCCCGTATTTGCAAAATAGGTAGCCTTGAAGTATGTTCGCACTTCGCCGGGTATTGGTTGATTAATTGGTGAGGCATACCGATGTTACATGTTTTAGTATCAAAGATACTCAGTTTAGCTTCTGGTTTTGATGGGTGGTAATTAAATGTGATGATGATATCTACTTGGTATGCGGGTGATAAGGAAGTTTAATTTAAATTAAGGACCAACTAGAAAAGGTCAAGAGAAGGAAAAAGAGTGGGGGTGATATAGATGGTCCCAAAACTATGCGAGGATGGTTCAGAAAAGTAGCAAAGAAGTTGATCGCAATCTAATCTCATGGAGCTTGGGATTGCAGATACTATCATGAACGATTGTTTCGGCAGCGTTCCGACGAAAACATTTTTACAAATACCAAGGGAATGTGGCGGGGGACAATGATAACACTTAGGTCTGCTCTTCCAGAAGGAACGAGGCATGCAATTTCCTTTGGCCCCTCACCCGGACTGTAAGAATCTTTGGACACGTATATATAGCGAATACTTCTTCACTTGTGTTTAATAGCAGGACAAAGAAAATATGCCTACTGCAGCCTGAGGATGTGCATTAGTTATTTCATATTTGGCACCTTTATTTTTGCAGACCCTGGGCTAAGTCATTTTTCCTTTGATCATGAAGAGCCATTTTGAAAATCTCTCCAACGCTCTTTGATCGGCCCCAACTCATTTGCTCGGAGTAATGTGTTTAAGTGAAAGTTGATCCAAACTTGTTTCACATATCTATGCGCCTATGCTCTACCGGTGAGCTGGATTGACCGCTTGTGCGAGTCTCGCAGCTCGTGAAGGGCATTAAGACACATGAGGAGAGCAGTGCCAAATTCCGAGCAGAACAGTCATTTGCTACACGATAAAGATACACATAGATATGTATCGCTTTTGCCAACTACACAGGCATGGAAAAGACAAGGTAGACAGCACATGTACGTCTCATGGCTGGTAAATGGAAGTCGCAAAGAGGTAAAATTCCCATCGGATAAGAAGTGAAGTTGTATAATTTGTTGCACAACGAAGATAAAACATGCATTTGCATGGGCAGTGGGCACAAAAAGAGAATAAAGAGCTTCAGCTATGTAGTACAGTAGTTACAAGTCCTATTCCTTGAAAAACTATGTAACAAAAAAACTTCAGGTTTTTTCGTTTCTCAAACAGAAAAAAAAGATAAACAACCACTGACATCTGTCCAATTAGAATTAACAGCGACTCGACATCCTGATGCTGATTGGCTAATTCTCACCTGTGCATGCAAACCTTTGTTATCACTTTATCAGAACCACCTCGACCTTCCCACATGAAAACAAACTGCGCGTCTTTTGCACACTTTCTTGGAAGAGCCACAAGCCCTCTACATAAGTACTGTGCACCGCTGCAGTACATGTGCGACACCTAGCTAGCTTTTTGTGAAGAAGTGGCTCTCACAATAAGTGTTCATCCTCAACCCATTAGCTATATATGTGGCTCTCTCTTGTTTGCTTTTGATGTTTACGGTTCCTTACTTTTAAACTATAGAAAGAACGAAAGAAAGAACAAAGAAAGAGATCTACAAAAGTTAGATTTTTGGCAACAAATATCAGAAAAAGCCAAAATGAAGCATTGCGCAAGTTTGATTCTCTTGCTAGTGAGTTGTATACTGGCCTCGGCTTGTTTGCCCTCACAGGTTGACGCAAACCCTTCTGTAACTCACCCCACCCACAAAACCTTTTCTCAATATTATGAGATCATGTATCACAACCACTTAACTGCTCGTGGATCCACCGACAACGACACTCAGATTGCTGAGGTGCGCAAAATGACTTGCGCATATTGTGTATCAGAAGAACTGAAACAATTTAAGCACGTGCATTTGTTTAAGGACTCGCTTCAAAATCTTGCTGTTGTGGGGTATCAACCTCGTCTTAGTGCCATTGTGGTTGTTTGGAGGGGAACGGTGACTACTCCCAATCTAATCGAAGACTTGGAAATGATCCCTCTCCCATGGAAATTAAATCTCAGAAGACTGGTTCATAGTGGATTCCAGCTTAGTATTTTTAATGATGTGCAAAAGAAAGTTAAAGAGGTCATTAGATCATTGAAGAGTCGAAGGGAATATCACAATGCACCAATTTATGTAACAGGTTTTAGCTTAGGAGCAGCACAGGCACACATATCCGCGCTGGATATGGTTGAAACCTTGCCAAGGCACATGAGGTCATCTGTTCAGCCTATTGTAGGAGGATCACCTTTGGTTGGAAATGAGAAGTTTGCCGAATATTACAAACACAAGCTTCCTAGGGCTATTCATTTCACTGTGAAGGATGATCCAGTACCTCAATGGCCAAAATTGCTTGGTGATGTAACTGTGGGAAACACTGTTTTTCTCTATACACGCACCCCGGCCAGTTCGTCATCGACAGGGAACGTTGAAGGGTGTCCGAACATTAATAGCCATCTGGAGAGATTTCGTGTATGTCGCAGCTTGCACTATGCCCAATGCGAAGGTTCTGAGGCTGGTTTCTTAAAGGGGCACATCAAGGTGCACGACTTAAACAATTACGTGTGCCACATTAAAAGTCACATGAAATGAAAATAAATTGAAACTTGGCAGTGAAGAAAAACCTATATAAGCATACCAAACGAGACTTTTATGCACACAATGCTTTTTGCTAGCTTTAGAATTCTTCATTGAAATTTTATTAGGCCTCCAAGCGCTTTTCGGCAGAATTCAGATTCAGAAGCGTTTGAAGCGGAGTGCTGCATAACCCAACCACATAAATGCTACCCAAAATATTACCATCACCCCCTCATTTAGCCAGATGTTATCATAGTCCAAATCAAACCGTTCAATCAAGCGATCTCCGCTATCAATAAGGCAGTATGGCTTACTTTCTGTATTGTTTGTGCTAGCTATTGGCACATATATCCATTCATCTGAAGAACAACCGAATGTTAAGCCGTGAAGTTCATTGACAACGAAAATCTCCAATGGGTATCTCATATATGAACCGTAGTACAGCCATATCCAATAAGCTGGGATTTCATCCTGTGGAATAAGGTAGCCAGAAAAGATTACGCAAAACACCACGTTTAAAATTGGTGCTGTAGACACAGCGACCTCTACATTTGGTGATAGCGCAGCACATATAATAAAGAACGCCGTAGCCATTAGCGCCACTAGGAGATAGGTAAGGACGAATATAAAAAAATTCGACGCATCTTGCTGTAATCCAGCAATCCAATATGCTGTGCAACAAAATACAACCGTCCGTCCGAAAATAAAAGGAAGCTCGGCCACGAAGAGGCTCACATAAAACGAAAGGGGTGAATATGTCTTTGAGTCTCTTTCGCGATAAAATACAGAGCGCGCATCGATTAGGGCGGGGGCCAGTTCAATTGGGTCCATCGCTGTCAGAATCGAAACAAAAAAAGCAAAGTTAACACGGTTGCGGGCATCAAACTGGGAGTTTCCCATTTGAAAAAAGAGAGTACCAACAAAGAATCCAACAAATGCTGAAGCTATCAAGCGTGAGAAAATGCTCTCTGGAGTACGGCCAACCAGTCTCATAGCCCTTCGGAGTAAGCAGGACACTTGAGTACTAAACGAAGAGTTGTAGGAGTAAACATTTGACATCCTATGAGTAGCCCGGGTTGCGGGTTGAGAATTAGACAAATCATTTTGATTTTCTGTTTGTTCTTCCATTTCAATCTTTAGCTGCTCTTTGCGGTATTTATGCTGGAAAAGAACAAACTCTTTGAGCTTTTGGTCGTTGCATTCTTGGCATATACGAAGAATAAAATCGGCAGGATTTTCTTTTTCTTTTGGTTTACATCCTAATTTACAGAAGTATTCCTCCACAACTGCCGCATTTTCATGAGAGTTATCATTGTGCTTCGTTCCAATATCTCCGAAATACATGGTATATCCACGATTGAGAAGGAGAACCTTGTCAAACTGAAGAAACACACGGCGGGTAGGCTGGTGGATGGTGCAGATAACCACACGCCCGGAGTCAGCAACCTTTCGAATGCATTTCATAACTGCGTGGGCTGAGCTGGCATCCAAGCCAGTTGTGGGCTCATCAATAAAAATTATAGAGGTCTGTGCAGCCAATTCTGTTCCTAATGTCACTCGCTTGCGCTGCTCATCGGTCAGTGAGCTTATCATTGCCTCAGAAACACTCTCCAATCTCAGTTCTTTTAGCAATGACGCCACCAAATTAGTTTTGTATTTCATGCCAGATTTCGGCAGTCGCAAATCGGCACTGAATTGCAACGTTTCACGAACCGTATCAGTAACAACTTGTTTGTTTGTTTGCTCTACATATCCCAACATACGCGCGTGAAGCTCGCTCATAAACGGCATTCCGTTTACTTGAATATCGCCATACAAATACGGACTCCTGATTCGTCCGGCAAGTGCATCTAGAAGAGTAGTTTTCCCTGCACCACTGGGTCCCATCAATGCTATTAAACATCCTGGTTCACTCTTTCCACTTACTCCATACAACAATCGCCTAACACTCTTCTTAGGTAGTGCCTTGGAGTTGGACAATTTACTATCTTTCAACATGGTTTTCTTTGTTTCGGACATGGGGTGCGCAATATCCAGAGAGTTCAAAGGGACTAAAGGATCTAACAGAGACGCTAAAGGGGGGGCGGTCTCCCCTTTTTCAGTATCTATGTCATAATGATCCTTTTGCTGCTTTTTGGAAATAAGAGTGTCCGTACTGACAATAACATCATAATTCATATCAGTAAACAAATAGGATTTAGCACGCTCTATTTTGACTTCAACCTCGCTTTCACCAGACTGAGAAACGTCACCAACCGAATTTTTACTTTTATGAATTGAGTCACAATTATTTAATTTCGACCTTTTCGAAGTTTTAGCTTCGATGGCCCTGTGAAGAGCGACTTCGCGCTGTATACCTTGCACACGGGCGTTCACCACAGGGTCAACTATTCGGTATCTTGCCACCATATAGTTCGCAGAGAGCAGTACTATATAGTACACGATTGAAATTGCAAAATTCACCCCAATATAATATGTTTCTGTTGGGACGTCGAACTCGTTCAGAAGATCATCACTAGTTACGATAGGGCATGTCTGCGACCCACCATATCCGACAGGGTAAGGAACGTTCAACAATGGGTAATCTAGAGGAGGGACTTTCTCATCAGGGTTGCATTCAAAAGTTTCCGTGGTGATTTGTGATATACACATCGCCTCCCATGGGTATTTAAAGATTGATAAATAATGCAGCCAAATCCATGGTTTTGGGAAGCTCTTTGTCGGAAGAGCAAATCCCGCCGACAATAGTAAAATGTTCATTACGATGCTTGCAGCGGCTGAAGCGAGTGTCTTTACTTCAATCAAGCCTGCCATTAACATGCACATTTCACGTCCCAGCAAAGCAATTATGAAGTAGCATGCTACAAATACTAGAAATTGCCAGACACTAGGACTCAAACCAACAAGGAAGTACGACACAAGCGAGATCAAAAGCGCATCCATGGCCTGAATTGGCCACTCAACCACTACCTGTCCTACGAAATACGCAGATGGACGAAAATAGTTCTGGCGACGTTGGGTTTGGTACACTTCTCGATTATCCACTAATCGAGACACGGATGAAAGGTTAGACATACCGCCCATTGCTACATAAAAGAAAAACAAGGACGGGCGTAGTCGTGCTCCTTCCTGGTCTGTGTCAAGATCCCGAAAGAGGGTGCCGATGAGAAGACCAACCATGATAGACCGGCCAATGGTTGCTTTCAGGACAGCCGGATCACGCCGTACATTCAAAAAACCACGCCGGAGACAACCAAGAAGTTGATGGGAAAAGGGGGTATAATACTTCCCTTCACCAAAGACATCTGTAGCTTCATGTAAACCCTCCTTAGTGCTAGGGCAATCACCACCCAGTCGAATCTTCTCGTAGTTTGCCACCCATTCATCCACGACTGAATGATGTTCTTCGTTTAGTGTACCTTTTCTACCATCAGAGTTTCTCACTCGTTTCTCTGCAATCAAATCATCAACAAGCAAAGCTTGTTCACAAGTTTCCAAAACAATATCGGCGGGATTCTGTTCCCCTTGGGCATGATCACTTGACAGGGTTCCCGCCTTGTTCAGCGCAGAGAGCTTTCTCTTGGAAGTGGGCGATAAGGAGCGCAGGGAGCTGTCAGTCCTATCTAATTCTTCATTTTCACTGCCCACCGCATCATCACTGCTCTCGGCGTCGATCCATTGCAACGCACGAACTAAAATGTGCGATAAATGGGCGTTAAAGTACTCAATCACATCCGCGCGGGGCCCATGAAAGACGATTTGGCGGTTCACCATTACCATTACATTATCAAACTGAAGAAACTGTTCATATGAGGGCTGCTGGAGAGTGCATAGTACAGCCGCATTGTGCTTTGAGGATGAGGCAAGCTCAGATAGATAAAATAGCGTTTGCATTGCGGTCGAAGAATCCAAACCATTAGTTGGTTCATCCAAGCATATAAACTTTGGCTGACAAATCAGCTCACAAGCAATAGTAAGTCTCCTCCTCTGTCCGCCACTGCACCCTCGTATAATCTGGTTTCCAGTCAATACGTCCGCAGCCTCGGTAAGCCCCATTCTTTCAATTATATCGTCGACCATCTCTTCCACCTCCTGGCGGGTGTGCCCTTTTGTCTTCCACACCCCACCCCCACCACCATGCTGTTGCAGACACAGGCGCATATTGGCAGCGTACATTAGAGCCTCTCGCACGGTCAGGGTGGGCATGAGAACATCCTGTTGGGGTACATATCCCACATGTTTAACATATTCCTCCTTGCAACCAGCTCCTGGCGCTACCAAACTACTTCGGTTGATATCAAGTCCATTCGCGCTGATCAATCCTTGTCCGGAGGGGGCGGAAGAGGAGGAGGTGGTGGTGGGGAGGCTCTTTCTACCCGTCAAGAGTTCCATCAAGGTCGTTTTTCCACTTTTATAGGGCCCGATCAATAAAGTCTTGGTTCCGCTGTTAATCACCCCACTGACATTATTCAAGAGTGTTACATCCATATGCCTAGTTTTCTTTTCCCTTTTCTTTTCTTCGTCCCCGCTCTCTAATCTTGTGGCAATATCCTCCACCGGTCCCTTTGGCACAGGGATCCGAGCTACATACGACACATTACTGAATGTCAGCGTCAAGGATCTCTCCTTCAATTCCTCTCCTTCCCTCATGCATCCCTCTCCACTCCCAGACGAGGCACCTCCTTCTCCTCCCCCATCTTCAATATCCACCACCACGTTTTCTTCTTGCTTACATTCCCTCTTGCTACCCTGCTCTTCTTTCCTATCGATATCCACCATTCTACTGGTAAAATATTCTTGGCTGTATAAATAACAAGAAAAACTACCCCCCAAAAGCCTACAAACACACACACACACACAATAGACTCCCTTTCTCCTTGCCACACGTCTATTGTCTTTTAACACAGATCCTCTTGTCCCACTCTACATCAGCCACTCTACTCTACATCAGCCACTCTACTCTACATCAGCCACTCTACTCTACATCAGCCACTCTACTCTACTTCAGCCAACATACCAGTCCTTCTCGCCCTGGCTCCGCGGGGCCTCGAGTTGAGGCTTGGAGTTATTCCGCTAATTACTCACCATTAGTCATCCATCCATTGAGTGTACTATTATAATAGCCTATAGGGTTTCTCGACCACGGTGAACAATTTGTTCACCTAAAAATTGGTGCACCCATATCCGGTGAACGAAAATTCGAAATAAAAATTTTGTATGAGAGCTTGTATAGCAAAAAGAAGTAAACTAGACCAGAAACGCAGCTGTTGTGCAAAAATGCACCACTCTCGGGTGTTGTTTCGTTGGTGAAGTCGAGGATTAAAAATCTCTTTTCTAATCGTCTCGTGCTTCTAGTGGTTTCGTCTCTCATATCACACAGTCAAAAGCCGATATCAAAAGTTTGTGAAAGAAGAGATGGATCCGTCTGTAGCAGAAGACAAAGCAATGAGAGCGCGCCTTGACCGCATTGATAAACGGAGAAGAAGTACAGGAATCTGAGAAAGAATCTGAAGAATCTGAGAAATCTATACAATAAATACCGGCGATAAATACTCAACCCATTCCAGCCGGTTGTTTCAGTGTCACTGGTTTCAGTAACATACAGTTCCGCTTTATTATTATATCATCACCGGGGCTCTTTTCACTCCAGCTTCTCTTTATGAGAGAATTTGTGGGGCACGATTCAGCCACTGGGGTTTCTTCCATGGTGGTTACAATATCTATTCGAAAGTGCCGTCACAGACTCTCTCTTGAACAATGCTCTCAGAATCTGTCGAGAATAGCTTGTGAATAGTCAGGCAGATTCGGCTTTCAGCTATTAAAAATACCCTCTATCTGACCTTCCAAGCGGAAAGGCTCCTGGAAATGAGAATTAACAAGTTGACCATTCCTCATAGCTTCGCCTACGAAGAAAAGATTGTGATCGCCTTTATTTCGGAATTGCTGTATTTCTTGTCCCTGTTTCTTCTCCGTTTCCAATGAGGTTGATATTCAAGCTATTGCTACGTAATTCCATTCCCATTTTTGCTCCTAGATAAATTCCCGATAATTGGAAGCTAAGGTGTTTTCAAAGTCACAGCATATGGTCTCACCCTCCTTTCAATTTCTTCCTAAATGCAGGATGTTATATAAAGATGTTACATCATTTCGTTGGCGCCCTTCTTCTCGACCTCTTTACATACGTGTTGACTGATCCGCACGGGACCTATGCAAGACACAGGGCTTCACTGCAGACAAGGGACAACCTGCGGAAGTGGAACACTGCAGTACACTGAAAGAAAGGTAGACCGAAGATTTAAAAGGGAAGAGAAAAAAGAAACTTCCCTTGGTCTTTCTTTCCTAAGTAGCTTTGTTTTAGTCTGCTTTTATTTTAATTAATAATACAGTAAATGTAACATTGAAAGGATAACGACCACCCAGAAGGCAAGACTAAAGGATAAATATGCCTAACAATGAAATTATGGGTAAGATCAGAACGGAGGTACCAAAGTGTCTTTAACGGATTTGTCCACGGTCAAATACTCGTCTCCCATAAAAGAGGGAGCCATTTTAACCATTGCCCATTCACTACAGCACCTGGTTGAATGTAAATAAAGAAAGGGTCCATCAATAATTAGTATATAGAAAGGGACGCTAAGACCACTAGAATGAACAACGGATAGTTTAGTAGCGTAGTAACGTACCTGCTTGCAGCTTCAATGTTTGGTTCCTTGTGAGTCAGCTATTTTGACAATGGAAGAAAATATATAGCAAAAAGCGTTAGTAAGCAAGACGCACATGTGATGAATGTTGCTTCACAGTTTGTCATTCTACATACCACTGTAAAAAGCAAAACACAATGAAATAAATCAGTAGAAACTGTTAGTTCAAAAATAATAGAATAAGATTTAAAGTAAAAGAATTGACAACGTACCATAGTTTCCGTAACGAACAAGGTTAAGTATTAAGTCATGGGTCTTCTTGTAGTCTGGAGGAGAGTTGCCCGTGTGGGTTTCAATAAGGATTTGATCAAAGTTAAGAACAGGGGCATTTGGCCCATCAACAAAGTATTTGTCAAACATCCCATACTCTGCCCCCTCTACATCCATTTTGAGAACAGCCATGCGTCTCCCGGTATGACCAAGCACCCTTTGGAGGGTTTCAAATGTGTAAACATTACCATCTATCGGCTGCCCTTCAGCCGTAAATGGGCCGTCGGTTGCCCCCACTCCCCATTTGTGATTACCGACAAAGTCAGGTGGCGTAGGATTTGCAACGGTGTGGTCAAAGGTGTGTATTTCACATTGTGGATACAGATGATGCACGTGCATTTCAAACTCATACTCGTTGTTAGAGCCGAGGGAGTATATGAGGCAGTTCTCTTTGATGTCCCCAATCAGTCTGTCTGGATCACAAAGCCACTTGCCACCATCTGCAATTCTGCCTAGTCTGATTTCTTCAAGGCACGACATTTCGGGTTCCCAGGCCCATGAAAGGTATATAAAGGCATCACTAAACTGAAAGTCCTTATTGGGGAAATAATTCAAGATGCGCTGACGACGGGCAATTTTCTTAACTCTGTTCCAAGTGGAGTCTGGGTAGCAAAACTTTCCATCGCTGTCCATCATTGATTGCTCACAACCCCCACTACCCGCCTGGCCTATATTTATCATTTGGGAAAAAGTTTGTGCGGCAAGTGCTTTCACACGTTCTTCTGTGAGTTGATTGATTACGGGGCGGTCAGGGGAAACAGACCATGAGGAAATGAGATTCCAGGGATTTGTTGGGGACGCTTGCTTATTTGATAGAAACATCAGCCACCCGGTCAAGCAGCAGAAAAACAGCAAAACAACAAAGCAAAGTCTGCACTGTCGAGTCCAAGTTCTCCTAAGGCGACGGACAAACATACCCATGCCACTCAGCTTGGATATCATCTTTTCACTGACCTCCAGATTACTATTAAAGTTGCTCATCTATACAGAAACACCTCAGCTAGTGAACAACTTACGATTTAAACAATAGCAGACAGACAGTCATCGACAACACACACCAAAGCAGTGTATCCAATTATTACCACACACACACACTGACATAACACTGAAGTGGAAATGACAAATTACTGGAATGTGAGGTAAAATAGTTTTGGTTAACTCAATCCCCAGGGGGGATATGTTACTATATTCCCTCAAGGGAATATTTTGACTGTGGAAAAGGAAAAAAAGAACGCCTGAACAAAGATGGCGCCAAAAATGCAGCCGAATGGGTTTTGGAAAGGAGTGGAGTGTGGAAGCGCAACAGTTATAATTGAAAAACCAATCAAGAAATGCTTTTGCCGCAGCATAACTCTGTCAAGTCTTTTGAATTTCACATGCACCATTACGACCAGGTGGGCCAAGGATTTGAAAGGGACATAAATATACAAAGCCAAACCATTTACCCTTTAGTTGACATTGGTTCGCTAATAGCCTGCCTTCCAAACACCACAGCACTTCCAGAGAGCCTAATGGCAAACACAGGGTGAATACATGTGCCCTCCGAAGTGAGAGTTATCAATGCTTTACCCTTTCTGGTGTGTGGATTGTAGCAGAAACTAAACGTGTCGATTTCTTTCCCTATCGCCCCACACCGCTCAATCAGTTCAGGAGACCTCATATGAGAGCGTTCCTTCAGAACTGTAATATTGCTGCATTTTTCATCTCCGGTGCCTCGATCAGAAGACTTTGGGCCGCACATGCGCAACAAAGTACAGTAGCAATAAATATGATCAAAAAGAGAGCGCAGATAGTCCGAAATAAGTATGCGAGGAAAATACGTCATGCCCTTCATATTCTCCCAAACGAAAAGTTTTATAGTTTGGCGAGTAGAATCGCTGAATTGTCTTCCTTATGCCCGCGTGTTCCAGATGGGAACTGCCGCTCTTATCGAAATACATGCCACTATGACTCAAAGATCCTTTCTTTCGGCCCAGAATCAACCCATTCCCATTCCAAATCCGCAAAAACAGAAGCAGCGATACCAAACTAAACAGCACTCTCACTCCTTCCTTATCTATCAGCTGTGGTTTCAAATACCTAGTCCAAGCACAGTGACCTAGAAGAACGATCACTATTTGAAGAGCTTACAGCAAGCTTACAGGCAAGAAGTGTTGCAAGCTACAGTAGTGGTAAACTCATACGTGCTCTTTTGACTAAGACGGAGAGGCAAATTGGAAATCAGGGCTATTCTTTTATTACTATAGTCTATAAATAAATGCATATGTCTGACGAAGTTACTTGGTTAAGATTCATATTTACATATCTTCCTTTGGGTAAGATGCATGTTGTTAGGTACCACCACACAGAAAATCCAACCGTAGGTATATCACTTACAGAGTACATGATAAAACAAAACACTTTTTTAATAAGCACAAATCACTTTTGCGGTGTCACTAATGCAGGTTTAGTTTCTAGACTTGACCATCCTTGAAGGTTTTTCGAATGCACGTGTAAGTTAACAACAAGATGTCCATCCACAAAAGGTCTGTGTAGCCCGGGATGTGTGTCAGACTCGCTTCTCCATTCTAGAGGTATTTGCCTGGGATCCATAAGCCGATTTTCCTCCCAGTGAGACTCCGTAGGTTTGGCATATGTCCCGGCATAAAACTGCCCCAATACGGCAGCGTCATACAAGAATCCCTGCTCTTTCCACAAACACTCACTTTCCCTTTCAAAGTTCCTATCGCCATTTGGAGAATGAATCCACGCTGGGAATTCTTGAAACTGCTTTTCACCACGAGGCACCACTATCATTTCGTAGAACTTAACTGGTATGGTCATATCATTCACAAACCCACTCTGGCTATCCATGATGGTATTATTCCCTTTCTTTGTTGAGTCATACGCTTCCACAATGAAAGAAAGCAAAGGCTTGAAAGATTCCGCATCGCGAATGTACACAAAGGACACCATCATGTACTCATTGGCTGCCCGGGGAATGGCAAACCCAGTTTCACAACTAACCAGGCTGGGCATGAGTTCTTTCTGCAAGTCAACATAAAGCATGTTATCATTTTCCAGATGAAATGTATCCTTTAGCCCACATGCTTGTATCAAGCTGTTAACTGAAAACATCCTTTCAGATGTCAATCTGACAAAGTCTGTATTCCCGTCGGGAACCATATCCCCCTGAATATGAAATGCTTCTCGAAACTTCCCACTCAATTCACTCGTCTCAACAAAATCATCATAAATAGCAATTCGAACTTTGCTCAGATTTGCATTTCGGAATATCTCATCTTCTCCCCCGCCAGTCAACGCATCCCGGCTGATAATCATGTACACATCAGCCTGGGGATTCCATAATCTTGCCTGCTCAACTGCTTTCCACACGTATCCCTGATGCTTACTAAACGCCAAAGGACCCAAGCACGCAAAAATGATATTCACAGAATCGGGCTGGGAGGATGAAGCCCCTTTTGCTTTACATGTTTGTGGATTTACAACTTCTTTTCGAGCATCAAATGGCTCCCCCTCTTCTTTCTCAGTTCCTCCCCTTGATTCGATACTCACTTCGTTCGTCCAAGATACACCCCATTCCTTGACATTGAATCTAATCGGAGACGTGAATACCTTCTTGTCCTTAGATAATCCATTAGAGATGATAGCTATGCCAGTCAGGACTATCAGCACCAGGGAAACCAGTGCAAAGGCTCCCCCAATGTAAACAAACAATGCACGCCGCCTCTCGGGGGAAGAAACACTACACAAAGAAGGTCGCGTCAACTTTGTCATCACCAAGAGTCCTTTAATCCCTTCACCATTTCCCCTCTGTTCGTCCATCATACAGGTTCCGTCTATGCAACAGTCACTCCTTCCCGCAACTGTGCTACTGTGGCTATAAACAAGGAGCGTTTAGCTTTAGCCGTTAGCGTGCCCTGCTGCAGCCCCTCTGGAATGCTGGTTAGCGTTAGGGCATCAAAAGACCCTCCATTGTGTAACCCTAGAGGCTGCTTGATTGACAGATACTCGCTCCTTCTTACATACTATGCTATTATGTAATAACTATGTAATAGTTACTCCAGTCTCCACAGGGCACAGGCCTGTTGGTTGAAATGTTGTTTTGTTTTGCTTAAAATTGCTTTGAGCCAGCCTTTCTCTCTCTCGATCTATCTGTCGAATTATCTGTTCAGCTGCTCTGATCTAGACTAGCATCACCCTCCTCGTCTTCATATAATCCCCTTCTTTCTCGGTCTCTTGCCAGTGGTTTAAGGCGCTTGCGTGACTTGCCACAGTGTAGGTATCAAGCTGCCCCACGCTCAAGTCAGCCCAGGCTTAGCTTCCATTGGTTCATCTGCTCAATTGGCCATGAATAAAAGCTGGCAATATCTTATTTTCAAAGGAGGAGAGAAGGGTGGAAGGGCCCCCGCTCGTTTGTTTGCCCTCGTATGTGTGATTTTCCTTTCGGGTCTTGTGTATTATTCCTCCTCCCTCCCCCCACCCCTGTCTGAGCCTTCTTTCGTCTGGGAAAGATACGACCCGCATATTTATAATAGGGAGGTGAAAGAAGAACATAAGTTTGATGCAGCGCAAGTGCCCCCGTTTGGATTAGACAGGCATCGCAATGGGGTCAGGGGAGCCGTTCATCCTTTTCTAACTGGGGATTCTTTTCGTGCAATGGCAGACCATGTCTTTGATGACGAGTTTGGAAGGGGAGGTGGCACTAAGGGCCAATTGAACCCAGAGGATGTTCAATCAGGACAACTTGTATTTCTTAAGATGGACTACGCTCAAGATTTCTTTAATAACTGTTTGGCCCATATTCGGCATCAAATCATTTTAGTCACACACAATGCCGATGAGTCCATCCCTGGCCGCTTTTTGCCTTTATTGCGGATTCTTCCCAATGATGCCCCCGTGCCGGAGGGGTTCAGTGCAGACATGTGGCTACCGACTGCCACAGGGAAAAACTATCGGGTGCCAAAGGTACGGTACTGGTACGGGCAGAACAACGAATATCCTTGGAAGCTGAAGAATGTGGAGTTGCCTCCTTACGATGAAAATGAAAGTAAGGATGTGAGTGATATGCGCGCCTTTGAACGGCTGCGAACAATTCCCATAGGTATTGGGAATGCTCAGTGGCCCCATGGAGATGCAAATCTTCTGTATTCAAAGGCATGTGAAGCAAAACCCATGCGTGAGCGCTCAACAGCATTTTATCTCAATTTTAGAGTCAATACACATCGACAAGTTCGGGAACCGGTGTTTAATAGACTGAAGGAAGTTTTTTTTAATGATGATGCGAGAAATATGATGAAGCATTTAAGCGGACATTCAGAAAGCAAAGAACCGAATGAAGCGTTTCAAGTGCTGAATGCTGATGAATCCCCGGTAGTTGGTTGGGATGTCTACTTGGACCAGCTAAGTAACACCAGATTCCTTTTATCTCCTCGTGGGAACGGAATTGACTGCCATCGAACATGGGAAGGGTTGTATATGGGATCCGTGGTGGTGGTGGTCGCTCAGAAAGATGAAGCGACCTTAAAGCAAAGAGAGGTTGCAGAAAGAGTGGCTAAACAATTAAATGCTAAGAATGAAGTAAATGCAGGTGTGAATCAATATCTCGAATGCTCTGAAACAGACGAACAATGTATAAAAACATTTGTAGATGATTTCTTTTTTGCCTCTGATGATACGTCTTTATCGGGTACAAAGCTTGATCTATACGAGGGCTTGCCTGTTATTATATTGCGGGACTGGAATCAGTGGGGGTTATCTCTTGTCAAGCATTTATTCGATGCGGCAGATAAGGGCTCCACTGCAAGCATTCTCCAAAGACCAAGACCAAGACTGTTTTCACGATTCTGGGTGTACCATTTCCAACAGTTGCAGAGGTTTGTTCTGGCAAATACTGAGTAGCAAAATAAAGACCTACATAACAATTACTTTCTCGCAATATTGTCCCTTGTCTCGAATCCCTTCTGTCTTTGTTCGTGTGGATGAAAGGCCACCTTGACAGTTTACTTTCCAAGGAGCCCTAGACGTCAATGGACGGTGTGATGAATTCCTGCAGGAATTTCAGAAATATTTGTAGAACAGCTGTGCTGTGTTTTGTCTGGTGGAGGTTTTTGTTTTCTTTGTTTTCTTTTTTTTTTGTTTTTTGTTTTTTGTTTTTTAGATTTTGTAGATTTACAAAGCAACACAGCGTTTTGTATTTGCTGTGTTTTTCTTGCGCGTTATTGATTTGATTTTTATTGTTTCCTTGCGAGCCCGTGATCAGGGATGGTGCCTCTTCCACGGAAGAAGAACAGTAGGGTGTTGGTACCTCTGATCATCCTCCTCGTTGTGTTTGCCTTCCTGTTGCTGGTGTGCAAGGATGTTTCTGGAGAAGAGGAAGAGGAGGAAGATGTGGAGTTGCTGTTGGATTCTCCGGCAGCACAGCGTGTATTGGAAGCGCTTGAGAGGGCGTACCCCGACCAACTGGATGAAGAAAGTGTGGTGAAATTGGAGGCGTTGCGTAAAGAGAAGGAGGAGTGGGATGCGAAGAGGGAAAAGAGAAGAAGGGCTAAGACGAAAAGCGCAATGGCAGAGAAGGAAGATGAACAGGATGCAAAAAGGAAATATGAGAAAAATAGTGCTGTAAATGAGGAGTACTGCTCTTCTGCTTCTTCTTCTTGTCCTGACTCTGACAATAAGGAGGACTCATCCGCGTTTAACTTTAAAGTTGGCGAAGAGTATGAATTGGATCTAGACTTAGATCTGGCTATGGACAAGAAGGGAAGAAAAACCTTGCCCAAGACAAAAGCAAAAGACAAGTTCTCACACCTTCGCACTAAAGTAGACAACTCCAAGATGAAGCGACCTCCGACGGAGACAATTCCTGGGTTGAACGACGATTTTAAGCAGGTCAAGTCTGCCGACGATGAGGTGGATCCCCGCCTGATTCGGCTGGTGACTAATCCCCGAGGGAAGAAGCTTCTCCAGCCCCACTACCCAGTCCCGTCCCGACATGAGATGTTACGCCGGGAATGCGAGCGGGACTTCTATGGTACTCCGGTGCTGCCTAGCACCGGACGTCTAATGGAGGCCATGAGAGAAGAGTTTGACAGAAACGAAGGATTTATGGATTCTGAACGCTATTGGAACGAGCAGCAGCTGCGTGGAGTTAATGCAGGGTATCTTCCTGGAGGTGTGTATTCTCGAGGGGGTGTGTATGGGGCAGAGATGCTTCGACAAGCACTGAAAGAGTGGGCAATGGTGTTTGCTGCCGCGAATGGGCAATGTATCGCCTCTCATCCGTATACTTATTTCTTGCACGTCGATGATCCTGAGGAAGTGGGAGAGTGGGTTATGCTGAGCGAGAACGTAGAGTACCTGACCAAGAGGTTGGGTCGGTCCTTTATCGATCCAAAGAATGGCTGGCTGAATATCTCCGCGGTTCACTATTTGGAGGCAATGGTGGAATCAGACGAAGAAATGACAAAGCAGCAGCTGATTGATTCCCGTAATGATAGGTATCATTTGAATGACCCCCAATTTCTAGATGATCCTGTATTTAATGAGGAGCTTGTTAGTGCGTTAAGACGTGAAGTGCCTCACTCGACTTTTTATCGAGCCCTATATGAAGATCGTCCACGAACGGTACCCAAGCCACTTACAATTGAAGAGGAATTTATGAGACGAATGTATGAATTGCCGAATGAGGAGTGGATTGAAACATTTTCCGGTGATTCCAGTGAGAAAAGGCGCGGTGCGAAACAGCACACCGTATCAGATGAAGCGAACGACCCGATATTGACAGAAATGAAGAAAGAAGGAGAGAAGTATGGTATCGGATCTTCAGCTCAAGACTTTAAAGCGTTAATGGATGAAGGTTCGTCTTGGATCCGACTTCAGGAAGATATTGATCGGGCTCTGATACGTCAACGTAAACTGAACCAGAAGGCCGAAATATCCTTAGAGGAGGGCCAAGATGCAGCGGAAAAATTAGAGGAGCTTGAGACACAAAAAAAAATGAGCCGATTGCCACCTTTTTTTACAAGTCACAATATGCGCGCAAAGGGGTTTTGTGATTTTCTGAGTGATGAATTGCACGAAAACAATATGGAATGTATAGGTGCGGACTCTCCAACTGTTCGTCGTGTCTGTTACGGTCCACACTTTCCCGTGGAATGGCAGTTTGCATGCCTGGCAGCTTATACTGTTGGTTGCAAAACCCTTCGACGTGAACCTGTAATTTTACCTACCCAAAAGCATTGTGAATATACTGTAGAAAGGCTTGCATATGGGCGATTGGAAAGCAGGGATCAATTGCATATTCACAATGTACAGAAGACACGTAAAGAGTATGATGAACTGCAAGCAACTCATAACACTTCGTTGCCTCCTTTTGATATGCTTGTGCCCGAGTTTGCACCATTACAACCTACACAGCACGAAGTGAATGAAATGCGGATCCTTTACCACAGAATGTCTACTTCACGGCTCTTTCGTTTGTACGACCAGGACCGCAAGCCGATAGTGCCCGGTATGACCAATGAAGAGCGCCGTAAAGTGGAAAAAGAGGTTACTGATCTTATGGCAGAAGGGAGTGACACCAGTTCCAGCGAGTTACGCAAGCTAAAATTCAAACTTGATGACGATTTGGTTACTCGTAGGTATTACGATGGTATGCTAGAAAAAAGTTCGCTTGGCCCGAATATGTTTGTGTCTCCACGAACAGTGGCAATGGCCTTTCAGGGATTTAGTCGTGAATTTCCTGATTTTTGCAAATACATTGCTGGTGAATCATACTCTGAAGATGCCCTGGAGATGGTACTTAAGACGGCATACGGATTTGTGCCGGAGGCTGACATGAGAAATGACGATAACAAGCAAACAGTACATTGCAAAGAAATGCTGAATATGTGCCTAATTGCCCCAGTGTCGGAACAACGTGGTATCGAAATGTTTGATCAAGACATTTTAGACAAGTCACTTTTGTGTCAGATGATGTATGCACAGCAGTGCGAGGTGGAATCATTCAAACGTGATGCCACTCCCTTTATGGCCCCCGCCGTACTTTTCGAATACGACGTACCCGCTTCGCGATTGCAATCGCTGATGACTGTAAGTGCGTGTCCCATGGAAGTGAAGCACATGATGACACGTACAGGGCGATTGGCTCTTCAGCGGGTTGCGGAAATGATGTTCAATGAATACGTAGATGATGTTAATCATAAGGGCATTGATGAAAAGCTGGCACTAGGTGGCTATAGCGAAGAAATATCCAATTTTGTCCCTGAGAGAGCATTTGTGGCTAACCATTGGATCTCAGATCCTATTAATCTAGAATATATGCTGTATGGGACTGATTTTTGCATAGTGTTCGATATGATTGCCGAATACAATAAGCTTGGCGATCAAGAGATTATTGAAAAAGGAAGATATAGTATGGATGACGACACTCTTGAACATGGAGATGATAAGGATGATGAAAAACGGACCGGCCCACTGTATACAAAGTATTCCTCCTTGTGTACATTAGAGGGTGAAGATGCTGTCCGTCAAGTCTGTATGTTTGATCTGCGACGCTCCATTCCCGAATTATTTGAACGTGAAAACAAGCTAGGTTTCATTAAAGATGGCAATTCGTTGCGACGCAATATGTGCGTGTCCATGGTAAGAGCCATATGCAATGAAGATGGGGTGTTTAGTCCACTTAGACGTAATGAACGCATAAAAGACCCAGAGAGTCATGAACTGGCTTTGCGATACCATCCCATGTTCCGAAAAGAAACGATCGGCACGCTGCAGTATGAGAAAGATAGACTTTTTGGATTGAATAACGTGAAGCTTGTAAACCCTGCTACGGGACAGATGTACTCCCTCGACGAAGAAGAAGTGTTTGACAATATGGATGAGGAACCCTTGAGTCCGGATTTATTTACGCTCTCTGCGAATGAAAGTGCGAAACGACTAACGGAAATGGAAAGTGCAATGTCTGATTTAGAAGCAAGTGTCCAATATTTGGAGGACGACCTTGAAGCGTATGAGGATATTAATTCTTATAATACAAAAATCCTTTCTAAACTGTCATCTATCAGGGAATATGTCGACCAAGCATTAGGTAGTACTGCTGATGAATTGCCTGAGAACACTCTTCTTGGCGATACAAGGAATATGTTGGAAAAAGTAAATACTCTTAAGGAAGGCACGGGGAGGGAAGAAATTGATGTGAACGATAGTGCGTCTTCCTCTCGGTATGTCGATATGAAAGAGAAGATCCGCCGGGCTCTTCGTCTTCAGACACTATTACGTCTATTTGAATCACCTCTTGATCTCATTATGGGCGATAAAGCAGAATTAGAGGGGGTTGAAGAGCTGAAAAAGGATGAAGCACAACAAGTATTGCGAGAGCTTGTGAAGGAAGAAATGGAGGACAAGATTGGCTCTTTGGAATTAAAATGGAAGCGTGAAGAAAGCGAGCGTAATAGTAAGAAGGATAGAGACTCATTGGCTGAGAATCTGAAGAAGGTTGGAGTCGGCATGAGTGAAGCAATGCATGACGAGAACTTGGTGAAACTGACAGATCGTGTATCGGATGAAGAGTATAAGAGAATGCTAGATAAAATGATGTCAACCGGTGATATCGATCAAAGCAAGGAGCAATCCTTACAAAAGGACAAAGAATTAATTGATAAGATACTCAATGAATATATGAAGGCCGATGATATTTCGAAGAATAATATCGAAAAGCTTTTGGGTGAACTTTTGGAACGACCCAGCAGAGTTAAGAATTACGATGATAAAAGCACAATCAAATTGCTTGATGATGTAAATATCAGCAAGGAAGTTGACGATGTTCATAAGGACAAGAATGGTGCTCCAGAAGGCAGGGTGGAGGGCGAGATCGGTTTAAATGATGAATGGCCAGCTCATTTTGAAGAAGAAACCATTCGAAAGTACGTGAAAAAGTTACGGCGAATTTATTCTAATGCATTCCATGATCCCGAAGTTGGCGATGATGTCGACGGCGGTAAATTGGATCTCAGTTGGCTGCAGGAATTTGAGGGATATATGGCCTCGCAAGCAAAGGGAAGGATTTCGGATCCTCTTTCAAATGACCATGTACGTGAGCAGAGTGAAGCAATTCAATCTGCAAGGTCGGCTGTTAAGAGAAAGGTGGTACTGTCCAATGCTGATACGCAATTTAAACAGGACGAGGATAATGACCTTGGAGAAGAATTTGAGGTAAAAAAGGAAACCGCTGTTGAGGAGGCCAGTGAAGATGAAGACGAACAGTATGACGGTGATGAAAGCGATGGTGGTGCTGATGGATTATATGCTGATGAATACGAAGATAAAGAAGAACTGTATGACGATGAGGAGGAGGACAACGAAGAGTATTATGATGATGAAAGCGATGGGGATGATGACGAATTATATGTGGATGAATTCGAAGACGGCGATGAATATAGGTACGGAGCTGAAGAAAGGAATAATATGATGCCAATAGTGGGTATAGACGATGAAGAGTTGGAAAGGCTTTACGCTGAGCAGGGATTGAAGGTGACCACATCGACGGAGTGTGAGGAAGGGGACGAAGACTGCTTCCTTTGAATGACATTGAATTTCTTTCCTATTGGATGTTGTGACGAATGTCTGCAATATGTTGTTCTTGGTGGCCGTTTTTAATCGGATTCCTTTGTTTGGTTTATAGGTTTATAGCTATTTAGTAGAAAACATCATATCTATAAGATATGTGTATACATATATATATATATATTACCACTGTTTAATAGAGCACAGAAAATGATGTTCCTTTGGAGATGATACTTCTCTACAATGAGGGCAAATAAAAACAAAAGAGAAAACTTAGTTTCTTCGGAATCCTTTGTCCGTACAAGGCCACCTGAGGTCTTTTGTTGCTGCCCAATGAGAAGATCCGATTTGAAGGTCCTCTAGATCTGGCTATCTGCACATTGTTCAGTTCTTCAGACAAAAGCTCTCTCACTATTTCTAGCCGTATTTTTTTTAAAAGCTCTACGCTGACACATAGGGGTTTTCCTTCTCCCGTTACAAAGTCGAAGAAGCTTGCCTTTCCCGAACACATATCGATAATGTACCCTTTGCGTTTCCCACTAATATTTGCGACTTGGGGAAGAGAATACTTCAGCAATCAGTTTTGTTTCATTGAAAAAAGACAAATCATACATTAGTCTCTATTTCTCTTTTTGCTCTGTCTTCAGTCTTGAACCTGATTTGCCAATTGCCGGTCCACCGTGCAGTTCTAAATTCATTTTTTGATAGACCTGTTGATGCTAATGGGAAACTAACTAATAGTCACGTTATCGCCTCCAACAATTATCAGTGCGTTGTGACATGAAGGAGCGTCCGCTACTGTATTAAAGATTGACATTGAAGGTGCAGAGCATGCAACATTTAAGGAGTACTTTGTGGAGCCAACACTGGAGAATCCAGAAGTTGCAGCGAGCTTTAATGGATGCTCGTGGAAGGAAGCTATTTTCATTGACACTTTTATTTACTATATTTCTAAGTTACACTTATCAGGCAGGACCGGTAGAGTTGGTATTGCGGGAGCCATTGGAATGGATCATTACCTATGGAGAATTTTGGCATTTACGTCCGGTAATTCCATCATAGTAGCATTCACACTTGCAAGTGTTAATATTCAAATTGCCTCCGACAACACCGGTGTTAGTATTTTTGCAGAAGTTCCAGGCCTCAACCGTGCACTTGTTTCCAGTGTATCCTCCATCGCAAACACATTTGGTACCATCGTAAGATCCGTGGTCGTTGCACACCGTACGGACGTTTTTCTGGCATTTGGCTCCAGTAGAGCGACCCTGATCACACACGCAGGTTCCATTGCAGTCGCCATTTTCATCGGGGTTGCAAAGGCAGGTACCGGCGCTGTTGCACTTGGAACGGTTGTCCCAGCCGATGATCTTGCAGTTTCCACCTCCAGTTGGAATGGACAAAGCGTTCTGTTGACAGAAACCGAAGGGGGCATAGGCAGTAACAGAGTAGCTCAGGATAGCAATGAGCGCCAAGGCAAAGACGAGTTTAGAGTTCATGACTGATCAATTTATAAATAGATTCCCAAGATTAAAAATGAAGATCCTAATATGTGTAGACTTTGTTTTTGTAGTTCACAAAGAAAAATCTGCAAGGTAAAGCGCGGCAACTCTTTGTATTTATACGCCCGAAAACGAGCACGCCGAGATGAAAGGAAAGGGAACTCGATCCAAGAGCAATTATTGAGGACGAAACAAATCCTGAAGTTCGTTCACGAGCACGCTGTAATTAGTAGTAACATCAGGAAGGCCTATCCTATGTCCAAACCAAAATAATGGCTCCACTTTGTTTTGGACCCGATCCAGGATTGCTCTACATTCCATTGTTCTACTTCCATCTTTTTCACATTGTGTACTCTATGACTGAGTCGAGTTCCGAGCTGTGTGGCATCAGCTGATGCCCACGTCCATTGCAAGAGTGCTCACATTTATATTAGTGGAATCTTGTGTACTAATTACCAAACAGAAGATGATCAACCATCAATTAGGAAAAGTTCTGCAACACTTAATGGGGAAACTTACTGCCTATAATTAAACGGTGGTTAGAGGTTGTAAAGTTGCGCCAGGGTGAATGGAATATTCGCGTGTACGCAGAGCTGAGAGAGGTGAATTATCTCGAGTCTAGCCTCTACTAATCAATGGGCAATCTGCTGTGCATAGCTTGGTGCCAGGGGCGCAACAATGAGCCTTGCAGCGCAGGCCTTCAAGATACTTGTGAAACGGGGCGCGGAACAGCTGATGGACATCATCCCACACCCAAACCCCATTCCCAAATCAGGCCAATTCCAACCATATCCCATCCTTTCATCACCCTCCTCTGTGAAGACCCGATCCACTTCCAAGATTGACTCTGGTCACAGCTATAACCGTGCTGCAAGCATGCATGACGTATGGTCCTGCAAGTCTCTTTCCAGCTCCTCTTCTCATTTGGCAACAGTAGCGAATTTGGGAACAGGTACTTTGGGGGGCTCTTTCTTATGCTCTACATGGTTCTTCTGGTTTTAATTGATCATTTCTACCCTTCGGAATAAAAGTAACAGTTTTATAAGTTTTGTCCAGAAGCAACTGCAATAACAAAATCATCGAGTCAAAAGCTAACGAGTTTATTGTTATTGCATAAAAGGATGGCTATATGTACTGGTAGGCAGGTTGGGGAACCGTTTGCGTGAGTTGGATGAGCTGCGCCATGGTGGTCTCAATTTTCTTGGCCAACTCTTTGTACTCCTTGGATTTGGTGTCCTCCATGGCGTTGAGCTCCGCCCGCCATGTCATGATGTCGAGCGACAACATCTCACTGAGCTTGGCGATGTTGGAAGATGGAACTCGTGCAGCAGAGGAGGATCCTGAGGATCCTGGGGAGGGAAGAGCTGATTGACATGTCATGAGATTTTGACTGACGATGTTGTCTCGTTGAGTGAAAGGGAAAAACAAAAATAATGTGATTACGTTGAAAAAGATGCAATAACACTCTTGATGACGATGTGGAGGCATTGGATTATGATCTTAGAAGGGCGATCTATGATATCAAGAGTTGACTCTTCTTCTTCAGAATCATCGTCACGTTCACAATCCTCATTGTCACTGGTAGGCCCAATGTTTTTGTAAATCCTATCGAATACATCCATATGCGGTATAACATCTGCAGTAAATCTGAGTTTGGATAACATGGCGCCTGACACACTGCTTGATACCCCAGCTTTTCGCATGGCAAACCATTCCGGTGTGCATTGAGAATACGTCAAAAGAAAACAGTTGTCATTAACCAAAGACATATAATCGGTATTTGGTTCTTCAAAATCATCGTCATGGACGCAGTCATAGCAAAAAGGTTCAAATTCGCCCTCTACACATACGACACTTTTCGTATCCCTGTACGCCACTTGGGTTATCTTTTTAATGTCAAATTCGTCTTTCGAAAATCCCTACTTGATCTCTTTCACAGCATCATATGTTCCAGGATGTGCTTTTTCTTGAATCACACGTTGTCGATCAATACCGCCACCCTTGCGCTTCTTTTTTCCCTCAAACCACACGAACGCAGAATAAAAGGTGCGCTTGATTGTTGCAAGTACTCTCTCCCAAAACCTTTCCAAATCAAAACAGGGTTTTCTTCACAAAAATATCCTCGATCCATTAGAAATCGTCGTTCATGAGGAAATTTTACGTTACCGGCTTCACCATTACCAGTTTCAGACAATGGTGATATCAATAAACGGGACAATATGCCTTTATAGCAGAATAGCTATTTATCTGACATAGGGATAGTAGCTTCCGCCAAGATAGTATTCGACATGGTGAAGAAGTGCAGCAAAGACTTCGACGTGTGCTATGATAATCACAAGAGGTCAGGGCACAACGAGGCTGGTGAAATGGAACAGGCCTTTAACAATTTCAACGGTGGCAACTTTTCTTTTCCAGGTAAACTGCTCTTCGTCGGAGTCGTCGGAGTAATCGGTATAATCAGAATCTTAGTTGCCCGCAAGCAGCTCTTCGTACTCGTCTTCGTATGATTGATCTTGGTTTCTCAACATATTTAAAAAAAGAGAGAAAATAGCGCCACAAGACAAACTTTCTTGATCCCAACTGCAAATGCGAAGATTAAAAGAACAAAAAGTTGCTTTAAAGCCCTAATCCTTCACATTCCTGTTCACCACAAGCAGCACAACTATGTAGTTTGGCTCTCCAAGTGTTGGTTATAGGACACAGCTGTGGTGAGCGAGCTGGGGGGATTTCTGTGTGTGTGTGATGCACATGACTTGATATGATATAGATGGATTTTATTTGTTTTAAAGGTGAGCTCTAGTAATGGAATATATTAAACGCCGCGGTAGTGCAAAGCAGCAATGCGTAAACACTTTGTGAGAATGTATTCCTTGTGTTGGAAACAATTCCCGGCAAGGGCTCCCTTCACTCATCGCCGTCTTCGTCTCCTCTTGGCATTGGTTGCCATTATTTTTACTGTGTTTTACTTCCAGTTAAGCAACTATATCATGTTCACCTCCTCCTCATTATTTTTTATTGATAGCGTGTACTTGACGACTTCGAATACAAGTCTTCTGAGGCACCAATGGTCTTCTCGTGCCTGCTCGCAACAAGGGGCGCGGGTGTTTAGTGGCTTTGTCTTTACAGGATTCACAAGTGATGGACAGCCAATGGTGCTTGGTGCAAAGTCTCAATCCCAAATCTTCCCTCATGCAGCTATTCCTCCTGTGTGCCAGCAGTTCACCTTGGAATACTGGAAGAGACAGAAAAGAAAGGAGTACTTCAAAGCGCGGAAGGATGTGGATGCTGATTCTGCTGATGCATTGAGGGGCCTGATGGAGGCAGAACTAGATGGGGTTACATATGAGATGCTGCACGGTTGGGGAATCAGGGTAAACTGCGGCCAAACTTTCGATACATCCTTCTCTACAGCAAATACCAATAATGAAACCCCCTCAATGCCACTTCTAAAGAAGATGAGGCTCATGATTGATGATTGCAAAGACAACACGGCTTTTTACGATAACATAGTTGGGAACATTAGTTCAAGTGGAAGTGACAAGGCAACTGCCATAGTTATGGATGGTGTTGATGAGTCCAATCCATTTTTTAAGAATGACGCAAACTTTGCTCAGCAGCTAAAAGCTGAAGAGTTATTTCAGTCGAGGCTGATTCTCAACATGAGGAGAGTTCTTGAACTCTCAAAGACATATGCTAAGCCCAGTGTAGACTATGCGGACGGAGAAGGGAATCTACCACAGCCAAAGGCGGGAAGGTTCTGGCGCACTGTACCCATTGATGTGAGAATGCTCATGGTAAAGTACTACACTGATAGCGGGGCACTTATCGAAGCTAACGTTCAAAATCGAGGGGAGGAAAACAACTTTGGCATCCCAGATGGTGATGCATACAGGGAACTTATTTTTAATCGGTTGCTAAATGCACAAAGACGATGGCCAGATGCTGTTTCTGAGTGGATGTACGTTTACGGGAAGTATCATTCATGGGTGCTTGCAAAGGGAAAGGAAGCAACACATAAAAATATTCCTTGGGAAAATGTGCCGGGTATGACACTCTTCTCAAACTCAGATGTACAGGGACCAGAAGAGAGCAAAGAGTCACCTCCCCGATTTGTTGTGTGGACATGTCGTGCGGGGGGCGCCGGTGCTTGTGGGGGGCATGGTGATCGTCTGATTGGAATTCTGTCAGTATTTGCTTTAGCTCTCGTTACGGACTCAGTTTTTCTAATCCATCACCCGGAACCACAATTGACTTCTAGCTATTTGCCAAATGCAATTGATTGGACCAGCCCCGTTCCATCAATGGCCACACGCGTTCGTGGATCTCCAAGTTCGCCTGAAGTCTTATCGACTGGTGTTGTCTTTCCAACTCTGCAAAATGGGGCTACGAGCACCACTTTGGATCCAGACACTGATATAGCCCAAGTTTTATTTGGAAAAAGTAATGACCCAAAACACAAATACGGGGCAGATGTTGTTTACGTGTGGACAAATTTTGATTTCAGTGTCACCCTTGCTCAGAGCTGTGTTTACGCCAAAAAGCTGCAACTGATGGGACTTTACGCTAATGAAGGAAATGGCAATTTTCTCTTTGGAAGACTGTTCTTCTACCTGTTTCGCTACTCGTCGCGCATCGAATCTCTTTTGCAGGGATACACCCAAAAATCATACAATGAGCTTAAGCAAAAAATGCCTCATTTGCAGGACGAGCCTGTGCGTATAGGTATACATATTCGAACAGGGGAAGTTGGTGGAGTAGAAGTGTCGAATCGAGATGCTGGCGGAGATGGGGCCGGCGTAATGTTTGAAATGGCTAAATTTTGGCAGTCTTACCACGAAAATGAACTACATCGGGCCAGAGAAAACAAAGAAAAGCTCAATTTTGGTCCTGTGGTATGGTTCGTAGCAACAGACAATGCCCATATACATGAATGCGTGGCCCGCCATCATAGGCCTGTGATGATTTCTACTGGTGAAGATAAAGGTGACCGTCTTTCATTACCAAAGTTAATAGGAACATCAGGCCCGAAACACGCAGATTTCCAAGCGGTTAACGAAGATGAATGGGGTGAAATGATAGCTGAGCAGATAATGCTAATGGAAAGTGACGTGTTGCTATATTCGCGGTCTGGGTTTAGCGAAACAGCTTATGAGTGTGGGTTTTTCACTGGTTTTTGGGCGATGAAATACGCCCCGAAAAAAGGAATACAGTACCGTGCAATTACTCCAGAAGGGAATGATGGCACTGAGTACTTTCAAGATGGATGGTTCCATGTTTCTCCGGCTCGCTCTTTTGGGACAGATGCCGCGGGAAGTGCCAATCTTGTTCCGAATCATCCTCTGTCGGTTGGTCCGGAAAGCGAAGCCGAGTACGTAGGTGTTTAAAGTGAGACATAGTCTTAGATGGGACTCCACATTTGAACACAATCGCAACTTTTTTCAACATCCGGCACCAAGGCTCTCCTTGCATGAATATGCACCAAATGAAAAAATACACCATGCCACTCAATGGCGCTGTTCTTGTTAGACAATGTCTATTGAATATCCCTTCGGAGAGCACTTCTAAAGCCCACCTCTTCATTTTGTAGATCCAATTATAAAGTTGTCGTTTGGCAAAAGTTTGTGAATATTCTTTCAACGCGTGATGAATACACTCTTCGCATCACAAATGACAATAATGGCCCCGGCTGCTTCCCAGTCATGTTGACTTTTTTATCATGATTCTCTGTGGTTTGTGGACAGCGATGGAAATGCATGTTATGTGTGTATAATAAAGCTCATAGAAATAGCAGTTGCGAAGTGTCTCAAGGAATTCAAAGATTAACTTAAAAAGTATAATCAACAGAGATTCATCTGTAAATCTAAACAAAAAAGATCAACAGCGCTTGGATTTAATCGAAGATTTAATTTCCTCAAAACGAGCTTCTCCCAGTATCATGCAACTTGTTTGATCGAGAGGTGCTTCCCGATCAGGTCCTTGAAGTAAAATAGTTGAAAATCTTTTGATAAATGAAGTTTATGATCAAAGCAAGCCTATGCCTGGTAAAAACCTGGACTATACCCTTCGCCATGGTTTTTAAGCAAGTATTTCCTGAGGTTTTAGTGGTTAAACTCAAGCACATCATGAACGCAGGCAGGCCTACAACAAAAACAAAGTTGAAGGACTCTGATGGTATTACAAAAGACATTGAGGTACCGGTGAAGGCATTCACAGCTGAGGAGATATACCAATTTATCATGTCCCTCTGCTTCTTTCACGGCAAGAAGGACACGCCAACCAGTTTATATGAAAACCCCATGAATACAAACAGAATCCCTGGACAGATTATGACACAGGGAAGATTTATGGAGGTGAGAAAATCTTTTAAACACTTTGATGGCTCTAAAGAGGTCCTGAGACCTTGTGCCAATCTCAAAGTCTCAAAGAAAGGGGTTCAAGAATTTTTGATCCAAGGAGTGGGTGCCCTTGAAGATCCTGATTGAGCGAAGCGATTTCCTCCCCCAACACAGGCCACTTTTCACCGTCATTTTTTTTCGAGATAATAAAAATGCAGCCTTCTGATTGGATAAAACTGTAATCCTTCCAAAATTATGCTTCTCAAAACTGGATCCCTTACACAAGCTTCGCTCGTCCACACTTGCTGTGCAGATTATGCCACTGGGCCATAGGATTATAACTCTCTGCTTAGAAGGAGACGAAGAAGAAGGTGAAGTACAATGAAACAATGATCAGCCATCCAGGGACTATTAGGGGATGGGAAACAAAACAGGGTGCCTGGATCAGCCATCCAGGGACTATTAGGGGATGGGAAACAAAACAGGGTGCCTGGATCAGCCATCCAGGGACTATTAGGGGATGGGAAACAAAACAGGGTGCCTGGATCAGCCATCCAGGGACTATTAGGGGATGGGAAACAAAACAGGGCCTGGATCAGGTGATGGTGAGTTTTCTGTTGGTTTATCTCATTGAGGTGTAGTTTTGTTTCAGTGGATTTCCGCGTCATGGCGCACCTGTTTATGAATTCTGGCGATTATTCGCATTTGGGGAAGTACTATACGGATGAGAATGGTTTGGATTTAATGGTCTGTGCATATCATGGACGTGAGATTTGTAACCAGTGCTGTGTGGACCATAAGTATACAAATGACTTAACCCGTGAAGAGCATGGGGTGCGGATTCTGCAAAGGCCTGTAGTGGTGGATGTAAATCTTTTACATGATGGGAGTGAAGATGACGATGAAGATGAAGTTGCGGAAGAGGATGTAAGGGAGAAGAAAGGCTGTAGAGTGTGTGGACGTTCACGTGATAGACTTAAGATGTGCAGTGCGTGTGGCAAAGTTTGGTACTGCTCCACTGATTGTCAGAAAATTGATTGGCAACGGGGACATAAGCAGGAGTGTAAGAAATGGAAAAAGGAAGGAGCTGATGGTGGCAGTGGGGGAAGAGCATCAAGCAGCACCAATGGCAATAGCATCAGGGATGCAAAATGCTCTGGTGTGAGTATTTCTCAGGTGAAAGAGTGTGTTTGTAAGGATTATGTAGATGTCTTTAATGTTCCATTTTTAAAAGCGACAGTAGAGGCGTTTGGTGACTTTCCCCTTCAGCGTAGTGGTAGTAAAGGAGAATGTGCGTATGAAGTGAAGGCGCGTGAGGAGTGTTTTGTACGGCTATCTGGAAGGGACAGTGATGAGAAAGGACTGGATTATCATTTGCTTTTGGTAAATGCGTTTAAGCATCGTTATGATAATCTTGACAAGTGCCTTCGGTTTGTTATGTTGGCTATAGACCATTGTCTTCAGTCTTTGGGGCCGTGTCTAAAGTCATGTCAAACTGAGAGTGCGGTAGTGGTAGATGGGAAAAGGATTATAAAAGACGAGGACAAGCTCTCTGTTCTCGTGGGAAGGTTTATAGCTGCAATATTTCTTAAAAATTGGATTGTAGCTGAAAGTGGTTACGTTCAACTGTCGGGTGACTATGAGTTTATAGTCAAGATATTGAATGACTGCACTTTTGTACAGAAAGGGGGCTTTGTTGAATATGCGAACGAGGCAGGCAGCGGAAGTGACATTAGTGTGAGGAGCGAGTGGGTGCGTGTAGTGAGTGTGTGTCTTAGCGGGGGCGAATTGAATAATGTGCTTGGGATGAGCGATGCCTTTACACACCTTGTTGAATGGGCGGTGTGTTTGGGGCACACGCGTGCGTATAATGAGAGCCGAAGTGGAGAATCTTTGGAAGATAAGTCTAATTCATCATGGTTTTCCGCGTTTGTGAATTCTGTGTGGGTGAATGAGATTGTGCTGTCGAAAATTGTATATGTCCCATGTACAGTGTCTCCTGCTGTTCCACAGATAGTCGCGCCTCGTGATATTGTTTCGACTGCTTATGAAGATTTAGTTAGTAGCGAGCTTGCGGATCTTCTTGGGCGCACATATTACGAAGTGTCACCGGTAGTATATGTAAAGAAGCCCTCGTGTGACAGCAGGGCTATTGTGGCTTCAACACTGCAGTATAGGAAAAGTCATGATTTCGTTGTGAAATGTATAAACAACGAGAAGAAAAGTAGCAAGCTGCTTAAGCGATATCTTCCCATGAGCAACTATGGCATGAACGAGTTTGTACGTGAAGTAATGGGTCTTACTAGCGAATCAGTGAAAAGAAAGGACTATTTGAAGGCTTATGAATATGGAATGTATATGACAGACTTGTTTATGAGGTATGATGACGATCCAATGCGTAAATATATCAGGCCAGAAAGCTTTTTTAGCTATACTAGGGGGAGAACCATCTGCTACCACCTAATGAAGAGGCAGTGTAATTTGAGCTTGTACTTGGAGAGCAATGCCGTGAGTGAGTCCAAACGATTGAAATACTTAGTGGAGATGCTTCGTGAAAGTGACTATGTGTTAAACAGTGGTGTAGTTGACCTTGTTTCCGATGCGGATGAAGAAAAAATTTTAAATGTGCGCATTTCTCTTCGTATATACTTGGAAGCAGTATTTTTCCTCACCGAAATTGCCTATAGGAGAGAGTTTAACAAGCCTGATGGTCCTTTAGACATGGATAACTTTTCGAAAACTTTCGATCAAATGTGGAAGGTGCCCTTAGTCAGTCGCACTCTTGTCCTGGATGCTGCTCAATGCTTTCAGCAATTGCGTAAAACCAAGCGAGGAATGGACGGGAAGCGTGGGAAAGCAAGCCTTCGACAAGAGCCTTTGTTGTTCTATGGCCGCTATTGTGGATTGGAGTCACGAGCGATGGCATTGGGTCTACCTTCCAGTAGACATTTAAAGGCGATTCCAACGCAAGAGGAGATTTTGCGATCCAATGTTATTGAAGGAAGTGGTTTCTGTTATATATGTTCCGTCTCAATAGGTTTTGAATCTGCCGTGAGATGTGAAAGATGCAAGGCGAGACTGTATTGCAGTGAAAAGTGTAGAGATGAGCATGCTAACGTATTACATTCGAGAGAATGTGTTGAGTTACGAGCAGCCTCTTACAAAGACAATCTGTGTTTAGAGTTACAGGTTGATGTACATGCGGCGGAAACATTGCTTGCAGGGAGGCTGAGGGGGGAAACAGTTCAGGAATTCTTTTCGGGCCTGAGTTACGAAGGCTTGGCGGTAGTCGAGAGGTCTTACAGGGACGCACCTGCACTGTACGTGAAAGTAAAAGATATAGAGCCGACGTATGGGGATGAAGTAATGCTATTCTATGAATATCGAAAGCGATGCTATATGAAGACAGCAGAGTATCGAAGGGAGCAGCAGCACTATAGTATTAGTGATTTGTATGCTGACTTTGATTCTTTTACGGATGTGAAGGCGAACCTACGTAAGCTAAACCGTTGCATATTTCACATGCTAGAAAAGGAGAGCACAATCGCACGCCTAGCCAAAGATGTGAAGAAGCAACTTCATTTTTGTCTAGAAAAAAAGATTGAAACTTTAATGAATTATTTGAAAATGAACTGCCTTTCGGTCGGAGAATTGGACCAAGAGATGGCTGGAGAACTTTTTCAAGACTTAGAGTTTTTGTTGAATTCAGATTCTATGAAAATGTGCAGTACAGGGACATCTCAAGAGGCTATTGAACGTATGTACTTTCAAGTGGAGAAGATGATGAACGAACATATCAAAATCATATCCGATGACAGCGTCGAACTGGATGAGCTAACTGACTTTGTGTCGGCAAAATACCATCCAACAGAAAATGCACTTGTTCGACCAAGAGTACTATTTTCCAGGAATTGCAATGGTAATTCTCCCACCACTGCTGAAACCCCCGCTCTAATATCGAGCAATGTAAACATTTCAACGAATGCTCAAGGTACAAGCTTCAGTGACCGGCGGACAGACGAAGACGTCCTATCCGAACGTATTGATTCCGTGAGTGTTGAGATGCCTGCAGTACCACGCCCATTTGAAGAACGACAATCTATTGATAGCCCAACAACACCACGATTGCTTAGTGCTACACGAGCGAATGGTGAAGCTGGGCAAAACAATGAGTCTGGTTCCTCTTGGCTGTCGACAGCAGAAGATTTCTATAACGAAGCAAGGCAGAGGAGGCAGACAAATCGTGTTAATAGAAGCCGCCGAAGCCGCCGAGAAGGTCGTGCAAGGGCTTTCCAGATAAATGACCACATAGAAAGTGTATCTAATGTTAAAGCCAAGGAAGGAAATGCTGGTGCAGTAAAAGAAGCGATTTTCGTTCCTTGCAGAGAGCTAAAAGACTCAAACTTGTGCACCTTTGAAGATCACGATTCCTGCATTTGCTGCTATGAAATATGGTCACATTTTCCAAAATCCGTTCTTGCCGCGGTCTTCCCATGTGGTCATTTAATGTGCACTATTTGCCTATTGAAATTTGACAAAGCCCAAGAGGCTTTGGCATGCCATTTATGTCGATCCGAACTTCCTTCAGATATTGTTGACAAGTTGTGCGGTAGCCTTGTTGATCAACAACTTTCCAAGCAGTGTAAACTGCTTTCCTCTTCCAAAAGTAGATTGTTTGGTTCCAAAGAGCTTACTAGACAATACCTAGTAGGTCTGGTAAGAAGCACAAAATTAAACTGTGATAAAGTATGTGACATAGTGTATGAGCTCATAGCCTCATCTCAGTACGGGGAAACAGTTGACATGACTCATGAGCAAAAGCAAGAAATTTATACTGTTGCTCAAGCCCCAATCCTTAAATTAAAAGAAGAGAAAGAGAGTTTGAGGCGAAGGAAAAACCAGCTGGAGAAGACGAATCAACTGGGTACTCGAAAATACGAGATGTTGATAGACAGGTATACTGCGGTATGTGACAAACTCCAATCGGCCTATAATTGTGCAGCTGATGATATTTTTGAGCGCATCAATTCAGGAAGTCGTTCAATGGGCCGCTCAACCTTCAACTCGACAGCGAGAAACTCATCAGCGAACGAGAAAAACAATGGAGACGAAGATACCATTCTTCAAATAGATCTGCATGGTTTGTCACCTGGCCAAGCTGTTCGTAAATTAAATGAGTTGGTGAAGCCCATTCTTCCTGTTGTACAAAAGGTTCTCATTGTCACTGGCAAGGGGTTACATTCCGCAGCATCTGGAACATCTGTGCTTAAAGAAGCCGTTTTGCGGTATTGTCGGGACCACAATTCATCCGTTTCAGAAGCAAGACGCTCAAGAGCGAGAGACGCTTCATCGTCTGGTGCCAGTGGTATTTTAAGAGGGCAGAGTGAAAATGAGTGTACAATGTCTTTCAGTGAAGTTCCTGGAAACGCGGGTGTTATTGAGATGGTTGCACATTTCACCAAGTAAATTACGACCATCAAAGATTGAATTGAAAGTCCTGATGAAAGTACTACAGGTATGAGGACAGTGCTTTATAAGTAATTTTAGTCGAAACTATGACTGTACAACTTTAGGCATAGGCCAATAAAAATGCTATGTAGCAACCGAAAGCGCAATTATGGCCACAAGACGCCAAACAATAGAGGAATGGTGAAAGACTTGGAATCAAACAGCATTCCTCAATATATTTGAAGTCGAATTGGAGGGAGGGACATTGTTCCACGCCCACAAAAATAGAAAGGCACAGACAGACATTCTGAACATTGCCTTATATGGATATATTTAGCCCATTTTACCCCTCCCCCCTTTAAATTTATTTCTTTTCGTTTTGGAAGGGCTTTTATCCTTTATTATAGTCAGCACAAAACTTTGAACACCGATTGAGAATTAGTGATTGCAAGATTAGCATCGATATATAAGCTTGGAGATTTATTAGAATAACATCAAAATGTCGGATAGTGAAATCCAAAATACCTACAATGCATTCTGCAAAGCAGCTGGTAAATCTACAGAAATGACCAACAAGGCATTTGCGAAACTGTGCAAGGATTGTAAAGTACAGGACGGCAAGAAAGTTACCAGTACAGATGTCGACATTGTGTTCTCAAAGGTGAAAGCAAAGGGTTCGCAGACCATCACCGTGAAGGAATTCGTACAGGCATTGGAGGAACTTTCCAAGAAACGGTTTCCTGGAAATGCAGATGCGGTTGGCGAGATGAAGAAGCTAGTAGCAGGAAAGCAGCCCGGTTTAAATGGAACCACGGGAGTGGCCAATGCCAAAATTGTAGATAAGATGACAGATACGTCCCAGTACACGGGGGCGCACAAAGCCCGCTTTGATGCCGATGGAAAAGGAAAAGGCCTTGCAGGACGTACAGACCCCGCGAGTAGCGATACCGGATATGTGGGAAATTATAAAGGCGAAAATACATATGATGCAACCCATTGATTGATAGTGGTGCTCTTGTATGAGAGACTGAATATGTGTTCAGTGTTGTTACTTTCATGTAATAAAAGGGAAACACAGCTGTGTAGCAATAATAAAGGTGACTTTTCTGCACGAAGAATTTATTAATATAACCTGCAATGAATTGTTCGCTTTTCGTTTGCTCTGAAAATTAAACAAACCACTTTTCATTTGGTATATAGGTCCATGCACATCGACGGTTACAGATTTTTAGTTGGTGCATGTAATATCAGCGGGCTGGCACATGTACCAGCAGCTCATGATATGATGGTGGTTGTTGTTGACTGTACTTGAATTCGGCGTTGGCAAATGGCAAATTAAGACCGCAAACCGCATATTATACTATATACTCGACCTCTATAAATTGGCATAATTATAACGTCTGCTGGCTGACTGATGACTCTGCAAAGCTGTGCAAATAGACCATTATAATGTAAACCATTGAATCGATTCAAAATATTCCTTGCTTTTAGCTATAAATGGCTAAAATCCGTACCTAAATTAAACCTCGATTACTATATTTGTCTTCTATTTCTTTATTTATAGCAACCTGAGTTTGTGTGGCACTTCCACCCTTACGATAGGCGTCCTAGCTTATAATTAGTAGCTAACATAATAGTAGCCCATGGCCACGCTAAACTGACAATGGGTAATGTTGTAATATATATATATCTTACATAGTCAAGAGGTCGATAGCCCCTTCAACTTTGAGCCTGGACAGGAAAACTATGAATATGAGAACTTTACAGTACATGTACGTATTTGTTTTTATTCACGTGCCATGAATCAGCAAGAACAAGAACAATCATTTCAGTAGTGTTCTTGACCCTTGGGGTCTGATAGCTCGTTGATTGATTAGATTTTGTAAAGCTGATTAGAGCGAAAGAAGGGCAAATCAAATGCACATTACATTAAATGGGGCAAGAGTGAAGAAGGAGCTAAACAAATCACCAAACATTTATGATTTAAAATATAAATTGTATGTCATCAAGGAAACAAAAAGAAGACAATGTCTTGCAGTCACAAATCAGATGAAAGAAAAAAGGATGAAAGAAAGAAGCCTCTACCTTTACCCAAAAGATCCTCTTACGAGGAAGCAACTACACCTTCGGCAGATGCGAAGACACCAATGGAGTCAATTTCCAACCCCCTCCCTCTTCCGGCTCATCAACATGACGAAGAAAGTGAGTGTCAACAAGGACAAGACAACCCCAATGCAGGGCCCGTTACCACCGCAAAGCATGTATTGCTGCAGGACTATGACATGGTCACTTCAATCGAACAAGGACGTTATGCTCTTCTTAGGCACCACCAAAGTCAAGATTTTTGCTTTCTAAAGATATTGGTAAAGGGGGACCGTGTTATGCAGAGTGGCTTGTTGATGCGTAGAAGAGATGAAATTAGGCTAATGCAAATGCTGAAACATTCCTCTATTTGTTCAATAAGGCAGCTTGTGGAAACTCATAATTCCCTGTACATGGTGTGTGATTACTTTCCCGACTCTTTAGAGACTCTGGAGTGTCCCCTTGACCTGCAAGGGATTTGTCTTGTGTTTACTGCTGTCGTTGAAGGTATTTCGTATCTGCAAAACAAAGGAATCTCTCATAATGACCTCTCTCCAGATAAGATTCGTCTTACTAAAGAAAATGGTGTCAAAATTTGTGGATTTTCTAAAGTGACTGAATCCCCTTGGTGCATGACGGAAGAGATGACTTATTCGCATGCATGCTACCAACCTCCCGAGGCCAGGGAAACAAACTGCAGTTATGACGGATTCAAAGCACATATATACAGTCTTGGATGCATATTATACTATTTGATGAACGGCAATACTCACCCACCTTTCCTTGGACTAGAGAATTGCCTTTCAGAGCAAATAATCAAATTTGGAGAAGACATTCCGCATTGGCGAAAAGCCTTGTACAAACTAGTCAGGGGTATGTGTCGAGATGAGGCCGATGAAAGAATATCTCTTAGTGAAGTACTGAGGCAATTCAAACATCATACAGGCGATGAGCTGGCTACCGCCTATGCATCCAAGTGAAAAAAGAGGTCGCGTTAAAGCCACTAGAGAACTGCAACTGTTTTCTACTGTCGTCTGTACCATGCTTCGCCTGATGCATACAACCTACTGAACTCAGAATCCATTGCAAGAAGTAATTTTGTAAAAAAATAAAACCGAAGCTTTGAAGCTTACTTTCTTTTCCCCCTTTTCCTTTTCTTTTTACAGTCATTTCTTTATTCAACATTGCACTAAGCATTCCATATGCCGTTCAAATATCTGCTGTACCTCTTTGGTAGATATTCTCTCGTCAGGATCCTCACTACACATTGACATCATTAGTACATACAGGTTCCTTTGAAGAGGGGAAATATCATTATCACAAAGGAGAGTTGCTTTTAAGTACTCTTGCAACCTAACAGCAGGGGGTGCTTTTTCATTTAGAATATAGTATAGGATGCAAGCAAGGCTATACACATGTGCCGCAGGACCATAATATGTGCACTCTACTTCTCTAGCCTCGGGGGCTTTAAAACACGTGATTGAATGGTGCTCCTGGTGCTCCTGGAGACTTTCATTTAAACACCAATGGGAATGTATTACGTGACTCATTCCACATATCTTCACTGTATAGTCTTCACAGAGAAGTACCCTACTGGGACTCAGGCTGGCATGGGTCATGTTTTCTTGCTCCATGTTGAGAATCCCGGTGATCAGAGACGAGAAAATTGAGTGTATTTGACCAGCTGTCGCACCATCCATTGAAGAAGTAGCCAACGACTTAGGAAAATACTTGCAAACCATATACAGCGAGCCTTTGGTTTCGATGCAGTCTGTGAGGGGGCAAATATGGAAATGATTACCTTTAGACATTAGGCGACACTCGTCTCTTCGTGATAATAAGATTGAGCTTGGCACTGCTTCGTCATTCTTGACTATTATTTTTAAGAAACATATTACGCCCGTTTCTCTATTCTTCACTAATCCATATTTTCCCCTTTCAATTGATGAAATAAGCTCATAATCATCCAGCAGTGGATGCTGTGGCGTATTCTCTTTGCATACCACCCCAGAATCTAAGGACATTATCCCGCTAGAATCTGAATACCCTGTCCTTCCCGAATCTGACGACATTCTCCTGTTTCGTTTAACGGGTATTGGCTCCATCACTCCTCCCTTAAACCCCCCTGTATTTTCTGTAAATGTACTTCAGCTTATGAAGCTCTCTGTAATCCAAATTCCCAATTTCCTGAGGATTGTCGAATATTAGCAGGGGAAGCGCCTTCATTGCGCTATTCATAACTGTTTGTGAAGGTAATAGATCCTCGTCTACTCGTTCCTATTGATTTAACGCTGCAACAATTGTAGAACCACTTCCTTGCACTCTGAGCTACTAGCTAGATAGTTCCCAGTTCTATAATGCATGCCTCGCGCAGAGCCCCAAACGCCACATTAATATTAAAGGGGAAAGGAGGGGTCGTCGCGTGCTCGGGTAATTTTAAACATAATATAAAAATTACCATATAGGGTTTGCTTTGTTTACTCACACCTCCTTAAAAGGAAAAAGGTGTACATGATCGAGGCTCGAGCTCAAAAGGTGTCAGACTCAGGGTGAGAAATTAAATTAGGCTTTATGACCGAAACTGCGTGTGATATCTATCTAGTACTCTCTAGAATATAGTAGACTAGCGGCTACTATTTTGGTTGATAGCTTGCTGGCATTGATTGCTTTCTAGTACACGACCTCTAGCTTGCGAGTGACTCATGATAGACAGTTGAGACTTGAGTGCACCATGAAGTACACAAGGTGATAAGCTACTGGTATCCGCTATCCACGAAACGAACCAAAACCTGTAGTAGTCTAGGTACTACTAAAATAATAAACATCGTCAAAATGTAAACTATGGTCAAGGTTCTGCCATGTCATTGAAGCGCTTCGAAAATGATATCTTGTTAGGGGCTCGCAATCTATCTTCTAACATGACCTTTCGGAGAATGTAAAACATTTCCCCAATAGCCGAAACGGAAACTATGTAGCTAAAACAGTGCATCTGCGGTGGCACTTGAGGAAAGTTATTTGGCCGACTTCTTGCAAACATCGATCAACGTTTATTCTAGTCTGTAAATTCGTATATCATCCAGATGAATGAACCCATCGTAAATGTCAATAGCAGTTTTCCTACACGAGCTTTTCGAAGCGATACTGCATCTGAAAATAATCACAGTATCTAAAGATATATATATATGCTACTCAAAACGACAGTTCTGTCTCTCGTTGCACGACTCAAGGTTTTGCTTTCGGCATACATAATTGGCATTAGTATGACGATAATTAAAACCACAAAGACGCTTAACCTCCTTTTCCACATCAAGCAAAAGGTGTATCTCATAGTATCGCAGTGGAGCATCTCCCCATCGTGTCAGGTATATTTGATTCGTGGAATCAATGTGCTCGACAAACTCAATAAAACGCCGCGAGCGAAAAGTGGGAACGTGGCAAATCTCAAAGTTATTATAAACAAGAAATGGATCCTGAGTGGCCCTCTGCTCCTTTGGAAGAAGCTCAAATTTGTTCTCCTTCATCTGCTGCGCAGCGTTTGGATGTGACTCTACAAACCTCTCAATCTCGTCTTCCATACCACGAGTGACAAATAACATATCCTTTTCGATTGACACATAAGCGTATTTAATGTCCTCCCCCAACTCAAATAAATCCTTCTCTATGTCACTCTCAATATAAGAATCCGTGTCCAGTCGACAATAGTAGTCCAACTGCTTAACCAGAGGATGCTCAAATACCATCTTAAACCAGAAACGGATCATATGATTGTACCCCGGATATCTGGATTCAAACACCGCCCGCACATCAGGCGCAATGAGATTAATATCGCCATTAAATCCGCCAGGGAATTCAAATTTTATCCCAACAAAAACTAATTGAGCACCAAACTCGGGGTCGATGCCCTGTTGGGTGGGGGGCAAGGACGTTGATTGGGCGTGGAGAGCCTGCGTGATTGTATTTCCAATGTTATTTATGCGCCCCTCGCCCACCTCATCCTTTTCGTAGAATATCAAAACAGGATAGCCAAATCTTCTGTTGAAAAATTTCTGGAGAAGCCTAATAGAGTTAATAATTTCGTTGATCTCCTTATCTTTCCCCTTCATCAGATATAAAATAGCTGCCTTCCTCGTCTTACCCCGTTGCCCATCAAATCGAATATGCCTTCCTTCCCCATCCACTGCCTCGTCCCATATACGATAAGAGTGGATTCCCACCTGCTTGATCTCCCCCCTCAACTCGTCCCTGTCCTCCGCCAGAAGGGTGGAGGGAGGCAGGGAGGCAGTGCCTGGCCCAGGGAAGGAGTACCAGGAGGTCACCACCACACACAGGAGTACCCCCTGCACCAGGAGGGCCCGGGTAGTGCAGGTACCCCCCGGCAGACGTGGCAGACATCTCTTCCTTCCAGTACTGGGGCATATCCGAGGATGGAGGAGCTTCAGAAACAGTCCTGCGCTTGACATGCCCCAAGACGAAGAAGCCACTGCCTGTTCTCTTTCTGCCCTGCCTGTGTCACTGCACCGGTCCATGTGTGGTTGTGAGTGTGTCAGGTGTGAGTGGTGGGGTGGATTCAATCTCCTCTTTCTTGGTGAGGTTAGTTGATGAAAAAATAAACACTTGAGGAAGGAGGAAAAAAGGGAACAAATAAACAAAAACTGAAAACCACCACCTTTCATTTTTTTGGCTCGCGGTTTTGTTTTTTTTGTGGCACATTTTTTGTATTTTTTTTTTGCCACACTACACAGCTGTTTTTTTTTGTTTTTAGTGTTTGTGTGTTTCTGACTGCTTCTTTTCTTACTTTTTTTCTTTTTTGTGTGCTTGTGATTTCGTGTTTGAAGTTTTGGATTTAGTTGAGACTTTATCAAAAGAGAAAGCAAGGTTAATTGTGGCAAAGAGGGAAGAAGGATATTAGTTTTGTCATTATGGTGAAAATGAAGCCTAAAGTAGCACCCCCTTCCTCCTCCTCACAGGGAAAAGATGCCCCTTCTTCTTCCCACTCCTCCTCTTCTGTGGCCTCATCTGCCTCCATTTATGACTCCCCCTGGCTCGCCGCCCCCAGCACAGGGTGGATTCTTCTTGCAGCGATCACTGTTGTCTCTCTTGTGACGCGACTTACTGCTTTGGATATCGTTAACAAGGAAGTGTAAGTGTTATTTCGATAACTTTCAATTGGCGTTCTCCGTGTCCCCGACTCTGAGTTTGTGTGTATATCGTGTGTAATAGAAGACTCATATATACCTCATGGGTGTGCTTTATTTTCTATGTGTCTATTTTCTCTTGTTAGGTTTGATGAGCCTCATCTTGGAGGATATTCGAGTAACTACATCCGCGGGGACTATCACGCAGATGCCAATCCCCCCCTGGTGCGACTCTTTTATGCTCATGTGGCTCAGTATTACTATGGGGCCAATGGATATGGTCCATGGGGTCAAATGGCCTCTTTTGACGAGGTTCCAAACTGGCCTGCAATGTTTTTCCGCTTTACCACTGCCCTATGCGGCGCCACACTCCCCCCATTGGGATTTCTCATTATTCGCGCAATGAATTTCTGCCATGTGAGTGCCTTTGTGGGGGCTTTTTTCCTTTTGTGCGGGAATGAGTTTGTCGCGGGGTCCCGCGTATATGTTCTGGATGCGTATGTGATGTGTTTTATTTTGAGTGCCCTGTTGTGTTACCTTAAACACTGGAGGCGGACAGTGTGTAGTACCAGCGGAGAGGGCGAGAAGAAGGAGGGCTCCTATACATCCCCGTGGTTCTTCTGGATGGTTGGATGTGGTATTTTCCTTGCACTGGGCCTTGGCACAAAGCAAATATCGCTTATGACAATTGCACTAGTGGGTCTTCCAACTGCATATCAGTGTTTGGCCATGGTATTTAGTAAGAGTGCTGCCTTTGTCAACAATGTAGTTCTGACAAAAAGACATATATTTCCAAGAATACTTGCCCTTATACTTGTTCCTTGCACCTTGTACTTTTTGATTTTTTATTGGCACTTGGCGAGAATGCCACTTTACTGCCCCGGTGTTAAAGATATTCAAACTTCATATCACTTTAATTTGGAAGGTCCAACGAACCCATTTCGAAGTCAACTGACATCTCAATCGAAATATATTGCTAATGGGGCTATTATTGTCCTTCAAAGTGACAAAAATCGCATTGATGAAAAACGATGCAATCTGTATACCTCAAGTCAGTTGCGATATCCGAATAACCAAAATCAGGCTGTGAATTGCGAAGAAATAACTAACTTGGGAGCGGTAGCTAGTGCCCAAGTTAAATGGAAAGTTGAAAAGGTCCATGCTGATCCTTCAACCGAAGATGTGGATTATATTCGGGATGGTGATATAATTCGGTTAAAGCACGTGAAAACTAATGCGTATCTGAATTCCCCTAGGTTGGCCTCAGGCCCTTATGCTCATCAATTGGAAGTCAATACCGCTAAAACTCCACAGTCTTTTTCAAGTGATCAATGGGAAGTTGTTATTGTGCAAGACTTGGAGGCCATGAGCCTGTGGCCTTTTAGGAGGCAGCTCAAACCTTTTGCCAGTAGGATTTCACTTAGAAATGTTTACACTGGGGCTTTTCTTTCCTTTCCTCACATTAGCGATGGCCCTAAAGGAGCACCATTTGCGGTTACGGCTGACGGTACCCCCGCAGAGGCTGTTGTGGGCTCGTATCGGCCCTCTTGGAGTCACAATTGGATTATTACTTACAACGAAAATAAGATGCAGGTGAAAAAGGAACCGTCTGAATATTTGTTACGCCATATGAAGCTATCATTGCTACATCATATTGCCGATGTACATAAGGCCATGAGTAATATGAACAGCCGGTACCAAACCCATACGCACTTCACCACCTCCCCAGAAGAGTGGCCGAGCAATGAGTTAGGATTACTTTACTTCAGTGAGCCTTTCCGAAATTCTTCTAGAATTATCTTCTTGTTGGGCAATCCTGTTGTGAGGTACATGACCAATTATGCCCCTCTTGTTTGCGCTGTATTTATAGCTTTGACATCAATTTTGTATGCCCGAAATCTTGGCCATTCAGCGTTTCTGCTTCGCGATGGACAGATGCGTCAGCGATGGATAGAAGCAACGTGGTTCTTGTGTGTTGGGTACTACTTTCATTACCTTCCGTTTTTTGCTGCAGGGCGTATTCTGTATATACATGGTTTTCTCGTGGCCGCCATGTTCTCTACTCTCCTTGCAGGGGTTATGCTGGTTGATGGACTTCGTTGCTTACTTGTCTATTCATATGACCTTCTGACAACCTTGAGCGGGCGGCAGCAAACCTCTTCTGATGCCGGCAATAAGCAACGCATTCTGCTTGTACATTTTGCATTCGTGTGTGCAGTGTGTGCCCTTGTTCTGTATGCATTTGTTTGCTTCATGCCGTCGACATATGGAACGGAGATGTCAGTCGAGCAATCCAGAAGTCTTATGTGGAGAGATTCTTGGCTCATTCATAACTGGCTTGTCTATCCATCACTCGGTACATATTGAGCGCTATGTACATTTATTATCCTTTAACTATCATCACGTACGGCGTCTGCGTTTGAAATTGTAGTTATATATATCAGTAGCCGACAACCACGGGACCAATAAATAGTCATTGTAAAGCTGTAGAAATATCTCACGATATTCAGCTGCAGGACCTGGCTCTGGACTGAAATACCAGGTGTTCCAAAGAGGTCACAGTTACACGAAAATGACTTCTTACAGCGGTATTAGCCCCCATGTGCATCCCCGATATCTTCAAAAAAATTGACCTGGTTCTTGTTGACCAATAGCCCCAGACCAAGTGCCCTCACTGGTGCATCCCCCCAACGCGTGTACAAGAAGCCACCAGCTTGATCCGAATGATTGAAATAGTTTTGATACGCCTACGCACGAAAGAAATTTAAGTCTCCCATTTCCATACTCGTCCAAAAATGGCACCCATTGTATTGTGTATTGGTCTCCATGTCCTGTGCGCAAGTAATCCATCCAGTCCTTATCCTGTTCCTGCTTATGTGCCTTTGTCAAGTATGGATTGCTCTGCACAAAACCAATTGCCGTTGGATAAAGTGTAGGTACTGTTAAAGCAGTCTCTGCAAACATCATCCCGAACCCATACACGATACCATTCTCCTTCATATACCCCAACGGATCATAACGGAGCTGGCAAAGGTAGTGTACATCGTCATCCAAGTGCCAGAACCAATCATACTTAGCGAGGATGGAGAGCTGAAAGAATGGCCCTGAATTGAATCGACACATTTGGCGGTATGAGACGCTGTCCCAGTAGGGTGCCCTATCACGCATGCGCTCCATACCTTTTTGCATCCGTGCTTGTTCAATGTGATTAGGATTCTTCCACATATCTGCAGGGATAATAAAAAAGCGCACATTACTTTTTGTCTGGGCTCTTACTTCGCGTCTAAAGCGGCTTGTGAACATTACATTGTTCATGACAATATGTAGCCATGATGAAACTGAGAATTGTACATCCATCTCCTCGAACACTCTGATTGTTTTAAAAGTTTTTCCAGGGACGCTTCTCTTGTCAGAACAGTAATGGCAACTTTCATTTTATCAGTCTTGCTCCTTTCTGCTTTGAAATAGTGAAATCACTCAAGGATTCTTCGTTTCTCAGTGATTTAGAGATAATAGACGACTCAAACTGACCTGGATTAGATTGTTGGCTCCTCTGGGGAGAGTCAAGGGCGAATAGAATAAAGAGAGTAAGAAAGAGTGTGGCAGAGATTCCCAATCGAAAGAACATTTTGACTTGAACGTAAGTTTCTTAAGTCCTCTGGTCACACCCATTTTGACTATCCTCATTTTTGTTGTGGTTTCACGTAACCACTTCGACATGCAGATGAAATCTTGGTCCCTATTATTAGAGGAGCAGGATAGGGTTAGACTTTAACATTGCATGTGATTGGCAGATTCCAGAAATGGAAATTGTCAGTCCGTATAAGGTAATAGAGGTTGGATGTTGGGGAAAGAATAATTTTATATTTACTACATAGTCTGCTATATATAATACAGTAGCTGAGGATGACTAGAACTCCCTTGTTGAGCTGGTGCCTGATTTTTGGTTTTTGCTTTTTAAAAGCTCAACTTGATCTTTCTATTTATATACCGTACTTTATTCTTTGGCAATGTTTTGCCTTGGTTTTGCTTTTATCTTTACTTTTCCTTTCTGAAAGAAAAGCACGGAAATCACAGGGATTGGGGAGGGAGCTGTGATTCACATGGCAAGTGTCATCATGAACATCTGGGACCCAAAGCGTCGATTCTTTCTCCTCGCCCTGCCTCTTCTATCGATATTTCTGCTTTGTCCAGGTCTGTGCGAGGGGTTCCAGTTAGACGAAGTAGGGATAGCTCGGGCAACAACTGATATTCACATGGACGGTATCAGTTCGTCGCATATTTTCTCATCCGTGTACTCCCTCCTCTATTTCACTTCTTCGCAGCCAAGGGGGGCGGGGACCAAAGGCGCGGGTCATATTTCTCTCGGATTCACTCCTACGTGGCATAACACCACTGAGCATTGGGCGATGGACTATGGGTTTGTTGTTCCTGCCAAGGAGGAGATTCAGGTGCTTATGGAGAAATATTACAATGCGGTGGTGATCGGACCCACCTCCTCGTTTTCTTGTGAAAGCTTAGCTCTCGATTCTGTGATGTATGCGGTGCCTGTGATATCCGTGTGCACAGAAGAGCTATTGGGTCAGAAATGGAAGTATCCGTTCTATGTGAAAGCACAAGCGAGCTCACAAGCCGAATTTGAGGCTATTGCTTCATTGATGGTTTCATTAGGGTGGAGCTCTGTCAGTGTTTTGGAAAGAGCTGATACAACTTCCTCTGCTCTTTCAGTATTTCAAAGCGAATGTGAGAAAAGAAAAATACGGATAGTGAATTCTTTTTCTTTGATTGTTACGGATTTCAAGGCTATGACAGACAGTATCATCAAAATAAGAGAGTCAGGCTCAAGAATTGTCTTGGTGCTTGGGGGTAGCATCTTTGTGCGAAACTTATTTCCGCTGTTTTTACAGCAGGGTGTCCTTGGTTCCCAAGGATTTGTTCTTCTGGGAACTGAGCAATGGGGTAAAACTTCAATTTTTAGGCTCGTTCCTGGTCATCTCAGGAATTGGTTGTACGGTGCAATCGTTGTCCGGTCTGGGTATGACAGCCGTGTGCCGCTAGTAGAAGAATATCGAGCAGCGTCACTGAAACAAAGAAGCGAACTTCGAAATTTTCTGGGACAAGCCCCCGGTGGAGCCAATGCAAGTCCTACCTTGAATGCAGCGGTTGGTTTGGATATGAATATACTGTATAAGTTGGGCTTACAGTTTCCAATATTAGTGGAGGGAAGATATTTGCGGACTCTGGAGATAACTAATTTGACTTTGCGAGCCATTGACTCGGCAACGCAAATACTGAATCATTACAATGTGAAGTCCGCATGCTTGAATTTTAAGCATTTTTCTGAAACATCAAAAGCTGGCTCCACAGAGTGTCACTTGCCAAATGAACTAATTACATATATATTTCGCCGTAGCCAGTGTGACATGAGTTATTTAAATGCCACCGTTAACAGCGCCATAACCAAACTGAATGGTTATGATGCATCGAAGCCGTGTGTACAGCAAAGTGGGGTTATTAATGCATTCAGTATATATTCAACGGGTCCTTCGGATACACTAAAGGCGATGGTTGCTTCTCCCGGATTACTGCTTCTTCAACGAATATACGAAACGACCATCGTGTCGGCATCGGGAAATACAATATCCATCGATTCTCAGGGAAACTTTAATGGAGTTGATATCGAAATAATGAACTCTCTGGCAGTCCCTTTGAATGAATCAGAGTCACAGTTCAATGCCTCTGAGGCGGTATTGAGTGCGGCGAGTGCCATGAGTTCTGGTGAAAACATGTTCTCCACGAACAATGACACCAACAGTTCTTTCTATGGATTCATTGTGGAGCTTCGCCAGATTGGTTTGATAAAGCCAGGCGGGGCAATCGAAATGTTCCAGTCACCGATTTTTTTTTCTACTGACCCACGCACTCCCAATACGGTGATACCAGCGGACATGGTTACTGAAGACAGCTCTAATACCTTATCTACCGCCGTCATTATAGCAATTGCTGCTGGTGCGCTAGCTAGTGTACTTCTTGCATTTGTGATGTACTTTTATAGTAGGCGACATTCCGAAATGTCAGAAGATCTTTGGCTAATACACGAGGAAGAGTTAGTAGATGTACCACATCCAAATGCAACCCTCAAGGAAGAATCTGGTAATTCAAGAATTGAGCGTTCTATAGGAGCCTTAAGAGGCTTGTCGTCTAATAATTTTTCGCTGGCCCTCAGCAAAACTCCCAGGGCATCTGTGTGTAAAAAGACAAGCACAGGTCCCATTGGTTTACTCGAATCAACTGGGAGGGAAAGCAAATTGATCAAAAGCTCAATTTTGAGCCCAGCTGATAACCGCCAAGAAACGTTTAGTAATAGTAATGGGGCTCAAGAAGAAATGGTTGCTTCTGGTATGTACACGCTTAAACGAAGAAAGAGGGGACTTAGTCTATACAGGGAGGAATATGTGTACTGGAAGATGTTCGAGGTTCATTCTCCTATAGCAAGTGATAGTGGGATCCTTAGAGAGCTAAAGCAATGCAGAATAGTTTCTTGTAAAGAGCTCAATAACTTTATTGGCATGACTATATCGAACGTGAGATCTGGGGTATTTCTTTGTAAAACTATGTGGATGTTTGAAAGGAGAGGGTCTGTAAGGGACTTTCTTCGCGCTAGAAACGACTATGAATTTCGTAATGACCCGACTCTGAGTGCTAGTATGATGATGGATATTTCGAAAGGATTGGAATATATACATAAAACAGTTGGTCTCAGCTTCCATGGCTCTTTGTCAAGCAGTAAGTGTATACTGGATGATAGATGGACTTGTAAAATTACTGATTATGGGCTGCATCATTTGCGCAGTAAACAGTTTGATAGTATCAAACAGAGAGAAAGTGCTGAATCCGAAACTCAAACCAGCTCAACAGACCGTGAGCCCATTCATATTCAAACAGCGGATACACTCGTCCTGTCCAAAATATTTTACTTTAGTCACGAGAGGCTGGGTACGGTTAGAAACTTATTTTATGACCACCATGAAGCTAATGGATCCAGTAAGGCTGAAGATTTAAGAGTTGACATTCTGGCAAATTCAAAAGATATTTTACAATATTTGGACAGGCCATTTCACCCTGGCGGTTGCGTAGCAGACGACCTATTCGCTTGTGGAATTATTTTTCATGAAATTTGGAGCCAGACACCATTTGTTTTAGAAAGTGTGGTAAACAAAAGAACAATCAATGGTGTGTTAGAAGATATGTGGAATGACTCCATGACAGTGATCGATTGTTTGAGCACTTCGCTGTCGGACAGCAATGTCCAGGAACTTGTGAGCAAGCTAACTGACAGGGATGCCAGCAAAAGGCCGGTGGCAAAAACTTTGATTAACAATCTTGCAAGTATCTTTCCACAACTTAAGTCCTCATTCACAGACCTCTTGTCACAGAAGCTTCAGGCATATACTCAAAATTTGGAGAACTTAGTTGCCGAGCAAACAGAAGAGCTTCGAGGCGAAAAGGACAAAATCACTGCCTTAGTGCACGAGATGTTGCCGCCTTCTATTGCGGATGAGCTGTTAAGTGAAGGAGGGGTAGCCCCTATGCATTTTAGTAGTGTGACTGTATTCTTCAACGATATTGTAGGCTTTACAAGTTTGTGTGATGTAAACTCTGCAAGTAATATTATCTTTATGCTGAACGAATTGTTTACAAAGTTCGACAGCATAACAAAGCATATAGATGTAGTTAAGATAACTACCATTGGAGATGCCTATATGGCTGTTAGCGGTGTTCCTCAGAGGAATGGTATGAACCATGCTAAAGAAATTTGTATTTTTAGCCTGGAAATGTTGAAAACTTTATCTGATTTTACTGTTCCATTTGACAACTCAATTAAGTTGAAAATGCGGGCGGGGATCAACAGCGGACCAGTCATGGCCGGGGTTTTGGGAACAACGGTTCCTCAATTCTCAATCTTCGGAGATACTGTCAATTTGGCAAGTCGGATGGAATCTACAGGAATGCCCGAGCGGGTTCAAATGAGCCATTTCACCTATAAAATTTTGCAAGAACACTTCCCAAACATTTTCAAAATAAGTGAACGTGGGATTGTTGCGGTTAAAGGCAAGGCTGATGTGCAAACGTATTGGCTGGAAGACATTGGACAGATGCCTGCACAACAGGAAAGTCGATGAGACTTGCATTGCATGTTCAATTTACAAGCTCTCAGAGTCCAAACAGACATGCATATATAATAGAAGTTGAAGAAACAGGACTGGTAACCGCAGTACTCCTCCTTATAGCCTGTTCGGGAAATAGGAGGTGTTCTGTTTTGTCGTTATCTTCAACTCCATGCAAGGTAGTCGCGGGGTATCAAACATGCACGCATGCATTATTGAACTATCTAAAAAATCCAAAGGCACGTACGTTACATTAATATTATATTTATTGTTTGTGTTTATCACTTGATGGGAAATTGAAGGTTGGGGAATCTGCTGGGCAAGGTGGCTAAAAATAAACACAAATATATATTTGGTAACACGGAAAGGCACCAATCAGGAAATAAATAGTTTTTTTTGTATCGCACGTCAGACTTGTAGGGTTTGATATTTTGTATGGCACTCTCCATACTAATATATAGCTCTTATAGTTATGTAGTTAGTTATCTGTTCATAGTTTATCTGGTGTAGGTTTTTTATCATTCTTCCAGTGTTTGATTACAGGTGGCAGATCAGGGCACAGGGGTAGTGTGTATATGAATGTAAGATAGGGAAAATGGAGGTGCAGATGGCTGGTATGGAGGGAGAAGGAAGAGGGGAGAATCTGCCCCCGTACAGGTTGGGAGGCGTAGAAGGAGAGGGGGTGAGGGGGAAGATTGAAAAGATGGATAGTAAGTTTGAGATGGCCGTACTAGAAGCAAAGGAAGCGCGTGAGAAAGTGAAGAATACTCCAATGGCCCCTGTCTTGAATGGAGGAGCAAACGAAGAGTGCAAGGAAGAGAGTATATTAACAGGAAGGGGGGCCAAATCAAGAAGAAGAGATGAAAGAGACGAGGAAGAACAAGAAGTAGAAGAGAAGGATGATAAAACTCGTTACCGGGTATCCTCCTCATTGAATAATAGCTCAGAGGAGTCCCTTGATTCAAAAAAAGAGGAATCCTTGGATAGCGGCATGATGGCAAAGTTATCTAAAATATCAAAGGCCAAATTGATTGAATATGTTACCACATTGGCCCGACAGAATTCACTGCTTCAGGCGAAAATTGCAGTAATGGTAAGTGTCTGAGCATTTGAGAGTGTGTCGTATGACTTCATTGGTGATGAGTCTTGTACCTACATGAATATCTAATGGAGGAGTGCTATTGTATATTTTTAATTTTTCGATATAAAGGATGAAGAGAACAGAGGGGCGCCTCCTTCGGGTATGGTTCGTTTCCGAGACATTTGCGTAGACTGTAAAAAGCGACTTCGGGTAGCGAGCAAGAAGCTACGACGTAGGAGAACTTTTGCTGAACTTAAAAGGACATTTAAATGCCCTGTGGAAGGGTGCTCGAAGTATTACGCTTCTGATGGGGCACTCTCTCAGCACATCTCTATTAAACACGGTGCAATACCACGGAAACTAAGCAAGACTCTTGATAGGCTCAGTGTATCATCATCGGCCATGGGGCAGGAAAGAGTGCCTTGTTTAAAGGGTGCGCTATACGATGTTTCTCCGGAATCTACACAGGTGTTTAATATGGAAAACAGCACTACAGCCCCCTTAGCGCCCGACAACAGTATCACCTACGCATCGGGAGACTATTTAGGCCCTACAAACAATTTCCAGCCCAAGTCGTACACTGGGATGGACCAGAATCTAAGTGCCAGTTCCAGTTATGAGTTCCATCCCTTGCGAAGAAACAGTGAGCCAGTACCTGCATCTTCAAAATATGATAAAACATTCTCCGAATCAGCAGTGTTTGAAGAGGAAGATTATTGCTTGGAAATATCAGCGCCTGCTTCGCATGGCATTGAAAGCGGATCATCTTCCCTCTTTGCCAGTCCGGTTAAAGGCGGTATTCCCGTAACCAATTTTCACAATACAATTGACCTAGATTTCTATCCTCAATCAAAAGCCAATCCCTTATTGCGGTCAAGCTTCGAGAATCTGTCTCTTTCAAAGTAAATTATTGGAAGGTTTCATCACGAGTAAAAAGCCCATCCACAGCTTGGCGCCTTTTGTTTAATTTCTTATTCTTAGATGATGTCGATGTCGATGAGCTTTAGCATTTGCAGTAATACATTGGATAATAAAGCATTTGCCTTTCAGTGAGCCTTTGAGAACGTGTGGACCGTTGGTTAAAGTGGGATAGAGAAGCCAGGTTCAAAGTGTTTTTTATGTTCAATTTATATATAAGAAAGGTTACGGCGGAGGCAATCCACATGTGAAGACTGTATCTTCCCTCTTTACTATTTATAGTACTTCCAAGAGTATGCAGAAGGAAATGTATGCACCTTTTGACATCACTTTATAGTAATATAACCCAATCACGGCTATTGGAGTAAACGAACGGAAGAGCAATTAACTTTCGTTTCAGATAAAATTCATGTGCGGAGCAAGTAATTATTGATAGTAGCACTACGAATCTACGTATTTTTTCAAAACTGACTTGTCGCGCTCAATCTCTTCCATCCAATAGGATAATTCTCCTTTTGATTTCTTTCCCTTCTGAAATTCAGCCGAGAATTGGTTTTTAAACACTCCATTGATTACCCCAAAATCAACTCCAACATACCGATACATCCCAAACCCTGGTTCTGAACTGGATCCCCACATATGTGTTCCTGGTGCCGCACTTAAACGGCCCTGCGGGTCTTTCATCTCCCATAACGCCTTTCGCACGGAGACTGTCACAAGGGAGGGGCCAGTGGTGAACCAAACAAGTTCTTGCACCATTTTTTCCGGAGTCTCAAAGACTTCGTTTTCTTTGCGTAGGTATATTTTCTCCAAAACACGAACTACATTGGCCAAAATCTCCTTCAGGAATACATGGCGAGGCTCTGAAAAGAACATCCATTGTACAACAATAAAGTCACCCATTCCTTCTTCCTTCAGAAACTCCTCACTGTTGAATTGCGCCTTTGGCCCAAGGTAAAAATCCTCAGCATAGCGTTGCTTGAAGGGATTGCCTTCCTTGGCGAAAATGAATCCATCTGATGGTTGCACAAAGGCATCTAGATCACAGTCAAATGAGGAATCTGAATCCACATATAGCCCCCCGTATATATACAAAACTGCATACCTCCAAATATCGGCCTTCATTGCACCAAGTCTGGGGTTGATGTTATTGTACGCCCCCAGAATGGGTGTTCCCTTAAAGAAATGATCCATAAACTGTTGACATGCCTCGTCATCCATTGCATGGAAAGCCCAAGAGGGATTCTTCTGTACAAAATTTTGAATATGTGCTGGAAGGGGAAACGGTACATCTCGCCATGTTTGCCACAGCAATTTGGGGATTCTCTTTCCGCTTCCATGAGCCTCGGCATCAATCCCAGCCCATACACCAGGGGCCGTCTTCATCGCCTGTTTAATGTACTCTTCCGAGGGAAATATCCCACCACTTTCTTTGGCAGTGGGGCTTGTTGGTGACATAGAGAGGGACAAGAAAGTGGTACCATACTGAGTGAAAGAGACTGAAGTATACAGGAAAACAACCCCCACCCAGATGGCCAGCACAATGAGACCTACACTCCTAGACTTACCCCAGAGGCCTTTCAGGAAGAAACTATTGTACATCAACTCCTTGACCCATGCAGGAACAAAAGCACCCCCTCCAACTGCATCATTATTTTCTACCCCTGGCTCTGGCCGAGCATAATTTCTATAGGACACCATTATAATCAATCGGAAGCTACCTATCTTAAATGTTTGATTATCAAACTTTTCGTTGTATGGACATATGGGGCTATATGTGCATCCCACAAACTATTAAATAGTCTGAATAGATTTAACAGAGCGTTGGTAGACGAAGAAAAGCAACAGAAGGAAAGGAAAAACAAAAACAAAGCAACCATACAATTTACAAAGACTAATAGAGGAACGAGGGTTATGCTTCTAATTAGGTTTAGAAGAAAAGTGCAGTGTGCTAGAATTTATTGATCAAAGGACATTCCACAGCGAAGGGAGGAGAGAGATCCACAGACCACGTCAGCTGTGCTCTTCTTTGTTTTGTGCAACCAACACACGTGCAACTGGGCCCCGAAGCCTAGCTTCAAGCTACATAGCTTCGGGCTCGATCGGTGTTAGGTTGACATTATGCGTGGATATGTTTCTAAGTTCCCGTACGGAGTTTGAACGTTTGGTCCATACAATCTTTTACAAGTATTGTACCACCACTTTTTGTCAATATGACTAAAACTTACGTCGTACTTAAAGGCGGAATAGCAGTCAAAGTGTCCGTACTCGAACGCCAGCTCACTATATCCAGAGCGAGAAAATAAAAGAATATCAGCACCCATGAGAAGTATTTGGTCAGCACTTGTAGCGACATGTTCTTCGGGTGATTGATTGTCCTGTGTATGTATCGGCTTCTCCTCTTTGACAATGACTTTTCCAGGATACACATTTAATGCACATTGCTTCAACAAGTCATTGTCTGATGCAATATACCATTTGGAATTTTGCAATCCCTTGCGAGCTTCCACATTCATTGCCATTTCGAAAAAAGTGTCAGCTAGTTCCGGACCTACCCTTGTTGTGGTCTCTTCTTTATGTCCCGCACTGCTCATTATTCTTCCAGTACGAATATGAATGCCAATGACAGGATCAGTTTCATACTCATGGTTCTTAGCTACGAATGATTTCAAGCTGTTCTTCAAGTTTGTCGAATACTTGAATAGATAGTTGAATATTTGGCTGTTGAGGAAAGCTCCATCATTGTCCAAAAGCCCCAGTTCTTTGATTCGGTTCTGATAATTGCTGTTCTTCAACAGCTGCATAACACCTTCTTGATTGTGGTGAATTATCACAACTGGCGAATTGCCAAAATGGCTTCCCTCAAAATCGTCATTATACATTGTTCCAAAATCAATCCACCTTAATGGCTGAATACCTGCTGCTTTCTCTCGATATTCCGCTTCAGACAACTCCCAAGAAATCATATTAGGAGAAAAGCTACTGCTGAGGCTAGGAGAAGGGTGATGAATGAGAAAAGCCCTATCTGTTAGTAGGGCAATAATAAATAGCATTGTTATTCCTTTTAGTCTGTCTCCATAGCCCCCCCAAAATGGCCCTTCTGGACACGAGAAAATGAGATACTTTTTAGTAACGGAGGTGTTTTCGGGGTCTAAAATTGACCTATGGAGGTTTTGATAGCTCTGTATCCATGCTGGGGAGTTTGGGACGATTTCGCCTTTCTGAAGACCTTGTATGATCAGGGGAATGCTATTCTTATAGCGCTTCTGAAATAACCCAGAAGTTGCATTTTGAAGGGTATTTCTAAATGACTGTGATACTGTAAGTTCCTCTTCGAGATTTTTTTCCAATCCAGGCCGTACTTCCTGTAACAGCAATTTCAAATCCTTGCTCCATTGGTCCCTTCTCTCCTTGTCACTCTCCTGGGCAACCATGCATACATAGAAAGCTATGCGCACTTCCCTGAACCATTTTTGTCCGCAATTGACATTCACCCCCCATAAATAAAACGATTCAAATGCGGCGTTCACATCATCGCTAACGGCAATACCAGCTCTCAGCACTCCCAGTGCCAACACTTCCCTCTTGCACTGCATAGGAACCTCTGAAGGTTCTGGGAGAACCAAAACGGGGGCTTGGTACACGCCCTTTGCAGCCTTTACTGCTTCACTTTGTCTTTCCTTTTCCACATCAGACATAATTAGCTCCTTGTTTACGCTGATATCCTGCTCCATAGGCTTCAAGACTGCTATGGCGCCGTCAACACTGGCCTCATTAGGTGTTGAAGGAATGATCCTTTCCGTATTGGTGAAAAGACAGGTCATCTTTGACACCTCCAACTGAGCACTGTAAGCGTAAAAGCCGAGTGAGCCTAATAAAATGACAAAGACCAATAAGATGAGTAAAATCCTCAAGCCCACCCTATCGGAAGTGGATATGATCCTAAGTGCTTTAACAAAGCTCATGTCTATTTCAAAAACCCCAACTCCCCCTCTTTTAGTGCCACGTAACACAGACTCCAGAGCCCCTTTATATGTCAAATTACCCTTGCTATGATAAATCTATTGTTTCAAATCAACAAGAGAGTGACTAACATAGCTATCTTCATGTGTGTACACAAATATGTAGACACAGTGGAGCAGCTGCACATGCACAGACCACAGGCCAGTGACCACAGAGGCCAGAGGGAGATAGGGGCTAGGGGTCTAATTGTCATATATCTGTACATTCCTGGGGAGGTCCATGTAGTGTACAGCTGTTCTAGTGTGACGTGTGGTCCTTGATCTACTTAGTATATTAAAGGTGTGCACAGGTGTGGATCCATCCCCCTCATATGACTGCAACCTTTGTGCAAGTAAGGTAACTATAGCAAGGAGATGGGACAGCTGGGGACAGAGCGTGGGGGAGGAGGAGGGGTGGTTTCCTCAAAGGTGTTTGATATGGTGTTACTTGCCAAGCCACGAAGCTGGAAGTGTAATCGAGGAGTGTTGCTCAAGGTGTTGTTGATTAATTGTATGGTGATATTCTTATTTATTGCCTGGTACCAGTTCTCTGGGGCACGAATGACTACCACATGGGGCATGAATAGTGGGATTACGAGGACTAGCAGCAGTCAAAAGAGGAGTGTTGGTGTTCACTCGTATCATATCTGGAATGGCATTGTGGATGACGGAACTATCCAATTTAATGTACTGGGGAAGAGGATTGCCATTCTGTACCTGATGAAAGGAAAGGATAAAGAGATAAATGAAATCACTCAATCCATTCCTCTTTTACAGAAGAATTTTAATAGAAGATATGGATATCCAGTGATAATCTTTTATGAGAATGATCAAGTGGATGATGGCCGCGTGTATCAGATTGGCAAGACAATCGCAACAGTGCTACAGAAGCAAACAGAATCAGAACTCAAAGGCGTAGATGAGATTGGGGTGAAGCTGGTATTTGTTGGATTGAAGTTTGATTTTCCTGCGGGGTTTACCTGGGATATCAATCGTGTACGACCTGATATTGCAGCAGAGTTTGGGCCGCGATTACCGGGATATAACCACATGATCCGTTTCTGGTTCAAGTTGGTGTTTGATCATCCACTAGTGAGGCAGTTGGATTACTATTTAAGACTGGATACAGACTCCTTAATCCTCAGTGAAATATCCGGGAATTTGTTTGATCTAGGAGAGGAGGTGAAGTATGCCTATGTGGCGATAGAAACAGACGCCCTGTTTGTTACCCGAGGGATGGATGATGAAATTGATATCTTTGTTAGCTCCCACCCGGAGGCGTTGCAGCAAATGAAGGAGAATAACTTTGAGCTGCCCTCGAAGGAGGACAGGGATAGGCATGAGCCACTCCTTGTGTACAATAACTTTGAGATATGTCACGTGCCCACCTTCCGGTCCCCGAGGTTTGTGGAGTTTGTTAACCACATTGATGCCACCCATCAAATATACCTGTCACGGTGGGGGGATGCACCCCTGAGGCACTTCCAGATGAAGCTCTTGCTGAAGTCCAATGAAGTTAAGAGGCTTTGTCACTTTGAATATCGCCACACATCCCACTATATATGCCACAAGCAAGATTCCTCTACGTGTACAGAGAGACAGGACTGTGTGTATTCTTAAGAAAACTAGCCGGAGATGCCAAACTAATTGGAAGCTCTGCATGGGAAAAAAGACATGTGCGGTGTTGTGGAAAGGTATACTTACTTTGTGCGTGAGGTGATAAGTGGGGAATGGCCTTCTAGGTGGAGTTACAGAGGGGTTATCTTCCTTGAAGTAGAAGGGAGTGAGGGTGTCACTGTAACCCTTGCAGGGCGCAGACTCCAGATATGGTTAGAGACCCGACCATGGAGCGGAGTACGAGCGTGAATAAGTGACTGTGTATTGGAAAGAGGTATCACCAGTTACAAGGATGGAGACTACTTATCGCATTGGACCAACTAAAAGGAACTCCATGCCTGTGGGGAGTGGGTGTCAATAAAAGCGCCTTTTTTCCACAGATCTTTCCTTTACCAGTGGGCTTGGCAGTGGATCCCAAAATGTAGTTGCCACCAGTAGTGGCTCCTTGACCAATATTGACCTTACCGCTTTCACGAGGAGTCAATTTGTCAAACGGCTCTTTGTCTTCCGGAGGTAGATCCTCTTCCCTGGTTCTACCTAGGACACACTCATCGCCGTCCCCGCGGTGCCCTGCAGCAACATCCATTGCTTACATGCCCATATCCTTCAGGTAGCGCTTATGTAAAGTGCTGTCTGCAGCCCATCCCATATTTTGATTTTTGTTTATCTTCGAGACCTTTCCGTCTCAGATTCATTGAATTTCTAACTCTTCCAAAATACCCGTACTTGTTACACATTATAACCCACGGCCCACCCTTTCTAAACACAACCTGGTATTGGGTTGCTGACATGGTTTACTACACCATGAAACTGTGAAGCAATAGGAACAATGCAATGCGCACTCGTTAGTAGTAAAAGCAGAACTAAAAACTATCTCATGGACCTTCAGGGATCCTTTTGACTTAATATACTTTGGGTCTGCGGATACAAACTCTTTTTCTTCGTGCAGTAGGCAATGTAGTTCAAGTACCAAAATATTTTAACTGACTTTGAATAACTAATTACTCTTCGATTTAATCTTCCACCCATCATGTTAGAGTTGAAGGCTCTCTGTCAAGAATATCTTTAACACTCTTTGGTATGGTCCGTACCTGTTTATAACCAACCATTCTGTAGTTAATGTTTCGACCAATGCTTAAACATCGTTTTGCCTTGCTTCTTGACTTCCCACCGGATAATGCCCGTAGCACAGGTTCCTTTACCAATAATTTCTTTGTGACCGCTAGTTCATTTTCAAAATAAAAAGGTTTATTGCCATGGCTAAAACAAAGAATTCTTGTTATCGTTGTCATGAGGATTATTGTGTTCTCCCTCTGTCTTCCGATGGATGGGGCGCTCCTAAATACACTTTAGTAGGCATCACAATACTGAAGCAAGGCTTCAGGACTACAGGAGTCAGCTGTGAGAGGCATTTGGTTTGTAAACTCAGGGAGGAGTAAACTACTAGGTAACCCTTACCCCCAAGGAAGGCCGGTACTGAAGACTGAAGTCGGAAGAGGGAAGAGTGAAGGGTCGACAGTGGTGTATAGTACGGTTGTTACATAGCTGTGCTGGACTTAAGAGTTACTTAAGAGTTGAAGAGTAAGGTGAAGAGTGTGGTGGATCCAGTTGAGCTGAACTGATGCGAATATGCATCTACCCGCCTTGGTGAAGCGCTTTCGGAGCGCGCTTTTAAAGATTAGCGTGGTGACTGTAGCGGGGCTGTTTGTGTGGTACATGGTGGTAATGCAGCATGAAGAACCGAACCGAGTATATCCGTCTGGTGGGGGATTGGAGATAGATAAAGGGGCTGGTAAGGGGGAAGTGTTGGCACACCAGTGGATGACAAGGGAGCGTGTACATATTGATGGATTTCCAAAGGGTCCTGTCAATACGGAGAAGTACCCGTCACGATCACAGAATGACGAGTTCTGGAAATGGGCAGTGGAGCATGATAAGGGTCATTTGGGTAGTGATATTATTGGATTTCCACAGGATATCAATCATTACCAACCATCTGTGACTGCATCAGAAAAGGATGGCTCTCGGGAATTTACGATTAACAGTATGCCGCACCGTGAAGACCCAAGTAGAGGCTTTACCTTCAAACAGCACATCCCTCCCAAAAGTGCACAGCGAGGGGTGGTGACATGTGTGGGCGGGGAGGAGTTTCTCAGTGCATTCGTGCCCAATTTAGTGTACCAGAAGGATATCCTGAAAAACAAACTACCCTTTCATCTCTTCTACGTGGGCAAGGAGGAGATGCCGGAAGGGATGAAGGATATGATTCGTAGTCTGATGCATAAGTTTCCCGGAGAGGTAACTTTTAGTGATATTAGCTTACAAGTGGAGATGCATGGAGTGAAGGATCTGCGACACTATCGGGTGAAGGCCTTTTCTATATTGTTGAGTCCTTTTAAAGAGACCATCTATCTGGATGCGGATATGTGGGTGCCTTTTATGTCCATTGAAGTACTGTTTAGTGATGAAGACTACCTCTCCACCGGTGCCGGTTTTTTCCATGACCGCTTCCATCCCAATGAGGGAATTGTGCAGTGGCAAAGGTTCTGGTTGTGGGGATTTATTGGGAATAAGTGTGACGGGGACAAGGACTTTTGCATGAACAATTGCCTTATGCTGAGAGGGATGTGTGCACATGATGCACACTCTGTTTTATTTGTAGTCAAGACTGATTGGGAGAGTGTTGATTTCTTGCATTGGGTTACGTATCTGGTTCTGCTGAATCATAAGGATTCACACCTTCATCGTGTGGCATATCGGTGGACTCATGGGGATAAAGAAACGTTCTGGCTTGCTCGAGAGCGCGCGGGGCTGAAGTATAAGTTTTTTGAAAAGATTGCTTCATATGTGGGACCATTGAAAGATGGAGACTGCCTTGTGAAAGGAGCCACGCCCTTGACAATGTACAAAAACGAGCCAATGGGGATCAACCGCTGTGCTAGTTGCTATGAAAGGTATGTGGATGGGTTTACGCACATGTCGGGAATTGCTCCTCAGCCTTATGTCGACGGAGAAAGCTTTGCTGCCCTCCAGTGCGATGCACAAGGACCACGCAAATTAGGTCCTGAGTTATTAGAGGCTCTACAGCGGGCAAAAAGGCTGCTTGTACAATACAAGGACAGCATTGCGAGTCAATTTCGGAACCCTGTTTCTCGAATGTTTTCGAAAGTGGTTGCTTTTCTCGGCTCATAATATTCTTTCAACCTATTGATGAAGTTTGGGATTTAGCTTCGGGAGTTAGCGGCTTTACACATGCAGCAAGTTCAAGTTGTACATTGTGTTTTTGATGCGCAACAACAGTAGTGTGTAAGTTTGAAAAAAGGTTGTACTGAGATGTATGGTGCTTTATAATTTTATGATAAGCAGGTGAGATGGAGTATATTACACTCCATAACGAGAACTTCTGATTGGGTATTTACACTGGAAGAACAGACTTGCGCGATGTGCTATATTTAATAGTATGGCAAAACTTTGGGCAACGGAGAGGGTGGTATATATTTAGCAGATGAGGAAGGAAATACATGAATATTCTCAAAACATACGAAGTGTCATTACCAGACATTGGTCAGCCCTTGCTGTGCCTTCAGCATACTTTCTCAGCAGCCCTTCCTTCTTCACGACTTGACGCCAGTGTTCATGCGGGTGGCCGGGAACGTGTTTCTCCTCCTTGTGTTCCCTCATGAACCTTTCGTCCTCATCAGCCTTTCTTATTGCGTTGATACATTCATAGTCAATCCCACACGAATCCAGCCCCTTCAACAACTCCTCTACTTCTTTGCCCTCTTGACGTATTGAATTTTCCCATATGGCTTTGCGAACAGATACGGTGAGAAGATTAGGCCCTGTTGTGTAGAGAAGTCTCTTTGACGCAGATATGTTCCTTCTAAATAGCAAATCACCCCTCCCAAAATATTGTTCTTTAATAAAGAAAGAAATCAAATTCAATGCTTCTTTGAAAAACTGATGTTTTGGTTCAGAAATCAAAAGAAACTGCCCAAGGACACAGTCGGGCATGTTGATGGAATCCAGAAACTCCTGTCTGTTGAAGGGCGCCATCTCCCCTGCAAAGAATCCGCTGCTTGGTTTATCCGCATACAGCGGTTCGAGTTTTCGTTCTTCACACGAATACACAAAAGAGGGGTCGTCCTTCAGCATTTTGTCCAGATCATAATCAAAAGTGCAGTCTGCATCCACATAGACCCCACCGTATACGTACAAGGTAGCGTACCGCCATATATCAGCTTTCATTGCCCCCAGTTTCGGATTTATGTTGTTGTACGCCCATAGGATGCTTGTGCCCTTGAAAAAGTGATTCATAAACACCTGGCAGTCTTCATCACTGACTGCACCGAGATGCCACTTTGGATTACGTGAAGTGATTAGTTTTGTGTGTTCGGGGAGGGTCGAAGGGACTTCATTCCAAGTGATCCATAAGTACTTTGGAATCTTTCTCTTACCCGAGGAGTACTCTTTTAACTTTAACCTTGACCATTCCTTTGGGAGGTTTTCTTTGGCCCACTGGATGTGTCTATCGTCAGGGATGGCGGGGGTGTTTAGCAAAGCCCATTCCAGGCTTGCATCTGGGCTGTATGTGACATGTCGGTGTATATATGCGTAAGAACACATAGAGATGATTAACACTAAACCAACTATACAGTAGAAGGCATAGCGGAAATTCAACCCCAGAAGAAGATTCTTTATAGATAAATAAACCATAGTCGCTCCTCAATCACCCATGTGGAAGAGATAAATAAATCTTGCTTACACGGAACTAAACCACACCACACCACACAAACAGTAATAATTATCTCGCTATGGCACACAAAGTAAACAGCATTGACACTTGACTGAAGCTGGGTGGTGCACCGTATACGTACATGACCCTCGCAAATTCCTCGCTCGATAGTCGATCCAAGGCCTATTATCGACTATCGAGGATCAAGGATCTGCAAGGTGTAATTAGGAGGGGCTATCAGCTCTAGACTCTAGTGTCCTACATTTAAAATAGCTACTCACAGCAAGTGTGGACGAGCGAAGCTTGTGTAAGGGACCCAGTTTTGAGAAGCATAATTTTGAGGGGATAGGAGTTTTATCCAATCAGAAGGCTGCATTTGCAATATATCCTCCAAAAAATTGACCGTCAAAAGGACCTGAGCTGATGAGAGAAAAAACGCTACGCTGCGCTTCGCTCAATTACACTACCTCTTCGTTTTTGTTTGTTTTCACTACATAGCTACTGTAGCTTGTAGAAATGAAATGGTTTGGCTTCGTTGTCTCATTCTAGGCTAGAGATGATATATCAAATTTCTTTACTAGATACCCGCAACGAGTTTATTATGCACATCTATATGTAATGCTCACCATTATCACTAGAACCTCATATTCTTGCAATGAAGCCTGCTATTTGAAGTTCCAAGTGATATGAAAAGAAAAAGGCCCATTTTAAATAAGAATATGAAGTTGCGGACAGCGAATAAAGAGAAGACAAGCTCAAGGACCGCCAAAAGAGTCAATACAGTTGCTCTGCCCAACACTTTGAAGATACTTTAAGACAAAGAATACAAGGTATAGTCTAAACTACAAAATGGAAATACCCAGAGAGAGAAGAGAGAAAGGAAGTTATGCCCGTTAATGACGAAGAACAGAACCTCGCGCACTTAATTCGAGGAAGCTATGAGTGCCATATTTGCACACATGATGTCATCCCAAGGCCCAATTCCATCTGATGGATGGGCTGCATCACGTCCATTCCAGGCATAAAGTCCATCGTAATAGCTTGACAAGGGGCTTGATGGACGAGGTAAAAGATTATGTTCTCCCATCATGTCGAAACAAAGGAAACGATTATCCGGCAGTAACCGGAGAAGTTCCATCACCTCGGGGGCGTTTTTCTTCTCAGACATGAGTCGAGGGGAGAATTCAAATTGGATATATCTCATATGATGCAGACGATTAAGCAACCCTTTAATAATGCCCAATTCGTGTCCTTGTGTGTCAATCTTAACAAAGTAAATCTCATCAACCCATTCCGGGAGAGCATCTGCTGGGGGAATAACAGCAAAAGACGAAGAAGCCAAGGCTGGATCATTCACTGACTTGGCCTCATGGACGCTTCCCAAATACCCATTCTCTCCCTGCTCATGGCCCATGACTCCCCGTGAAAGCGTAGCCCCTGCAGCAGCGGCAAACAGAAACACAAACCCAGCATCCGCCTGCGGTGGGTCAACATCAAGCAGCTGGTCCGGGAAGGGAAAAAGATCCAAGTTTGGCAGCTTCCCAGGAACGATGGGGACTTCATAGAAAGCCACACCCCGTTTTTCAAAGAGTTTACGAATCTTTTCAATATTTCTTGGATCAGGCTCATATCCAAACACAATAAAGCCATTATCGTATGCAGCAAGAGTCTCTTCCGCATCAAAACTCAATCCAATATCAATCACAAATCGCGGGCGCCTTCTCTTGGAATACAAGGTTCCTTCCCTCCGTCCAGGCATATCTTTGTCCCGTTGAAGGACACGAGGAACCTCGAGATTGGCATGCCCGCATCCCCAGTCCCTCATGATTGGATAAATCCCGTTATACTCACTCTTTGTCATGCCCGATTGCGATAGTTTTGTTTTTGGCGTTCTAGGACTGAGTAATCTGCTACAATCGCATGCTTGCGGCTGGATAGAATATGATGCACACCCAACACCACCCCCTCCCTGGTAAAGAAGAAAAATTGTGACCAGCACCGCGTACAGAACCACACAATACATGAGAAGAGATCTCATAGTCAAACGAGCCACACCATGCTTGGAAGCGCCATATATCATGGACACGGCTGAATTACCGCTTGGAGCAGACATTCTCAATATTCAAATTCAGGACATCTAACCACAGTCTTACTCTTCAAATCTTTATAAGAGTGGTGATGCACCAGTCTACCCCACATATGTACTGTAGCGGGCCATTGGAGGGGGGGTGATGAGTTGGGTGTAATTTGTAAAGCCCAGCTTTGGCCTTTGTGTGTGTTTTATTTGTCCTGTGATTGGTGGAGGAGTTCCTATTTATCAGCTATTTGATTGGTCAATGTGGTGTGATTAGTGAGTTAAAGGAAATAAAAGAAAAAAAAAAATATATATATATGGCAGTTAGCCAATGAAGTAAGAGTATGAGCCATAGTGTAGTGAGGGCCCTGCAGGGACTACTCCTCTCTAGGGGGATGTAATAAATTGTAACTGGTATCCGATAACAGGTAACTGATATCCACCCCTTTTCGGGCGAGCCAGCTGGACCGCGAGGCTACTTACCACATGCACGTCCTTCCTTTGCTTGTGTTTGTGTGTTTGTTTGTGTTTATATGTGTGTGAATCAACCAGCCAGCCACTCCTCCCGATGCGTCTCCTATTAGTGTTGTTGCTCTAGAAGAGATGTTTCGAATCATGACTGGTAGTAGTCGTAGGAAGAACTTGTTATGCACTGCTTGCTTTCTGGTAGTGTTGTTTCTGTTGTACTATTCTCCTTCTATTCCCTCCTCTACCACTCACATCCGCTACACACAAGGGAACTATGTACTCCATTCCCTGCAGGAGGTCCGTAATCATCTGTACATAATAGATGCAAACGCACACAATGACGAAGAGACGGGAAAAAGTGGAGGGAATCTGTGTACTGATAGCAAGAGGGTGCTTGTTGCTGGTCTAATATCTACAGATCCCAATATTGTGGCCACACCACGTAGTAGCGGTGTTGCAGAAAAATTTGATACATGCCAATCTTCTGTCATGTGGGAGTCAGTGTTGCACAATGGGGACTACATACGTCAGAGGCATTATGTTGGGAGTGTATCTGGGATCAAACCACCAGGCAAGTCTCCCTTCTTCGGAGCGGGGTTGGTCGAAGATGAGCAAAAGGATGAGGGAAAGAAGCAGGGACAATCGTGTGCAATGCCAAAAGAGATGCATTCGCGTCTGATGTGGAAGCGAAGGCATCGGACAGTTATGACAAACAGAAAGGGTATTTGCAAAGTGGCGGAAGAAGAGTCAGATATGGATTCATTGATTCAAAAAAATGCAACATGCTCAAACATTTATGATGTGCCGTATTTGATGGATTGGAATAGTAAAGGTGCACGTACGATGGCTTGTGATGATGGGTATAGTAGCCTTGAATGTCGGAACACCGGTACAGTTGGACCTCAATTTCAGATGTGTACCGCACGGAATATTGCCGTGAATGTAGAGGTGCTGGCAAAGTTCCCAGATATGCTTCCCGATAATAGAAATAATTTGAAAATGTATCAATTTCCAAAGTCGTTTCCGCCCCCCGGGTCACTCTCATGTGAACTGAAATCAGGTCGAGGGTTTGCGGAGGGATATGGTGGCTCAGCGGAGTGGGTTGAGGCACTGGAGTTCGGGAAACGGCCCATTCAAGACTTCAAGAAAGGAACTGCAGAAGGCGGTTTATGTGATCACTGGGTTGAGCATCCCGTTTTGTTTCTTGCGCGCTATAATACTTGGAATGCCTTTCATGTACATGAGGACCTTTTGACTGCATTTGCCTCATATCTTCTTTTGTCTGGAGGAGCCGATAAGGATAAAAAAGCTGACGAAAGTGGGAACATCCCACTCGACGATGTTCAAATGGTTCTATGGGGGCGTAGCAGTGTGAATACTGTGTTGTCATCTTCTTGGCCCCTCCTCTTTGGACGTGGCAAGCACCCTGTAGTGGTCATTGGTGACATGGATAAACACATTCGATCAGAGCCCCCATCAGCGGAATACCCGGCACATTACCTACATCCAAACAGTAAAACCGTGTCATTTGTTAGCGCCTTTCCTAAAGGAACGTGTTTCCGGCAAGCATCATTTAGTGTATATGCACAATCCTCCCATTTGACGTATGATGGATTTACAGAGCCATTTCATACAAACGGATGCACCTCGCAAATTCTTGGTGGGCTTATTAACTATATTCAATATGCAAGCGGTATTCCCTTTTACAACCCTCCAATGAGCACTCATCGGATCCGTATTGGAATTCTTTTCCGTGAGTGGGACCCTACATACACAAGTTGGCAGTCTGAACGGTATATCCCGGACCTCTACAAGTATGGAGGTGTGATTTCGCAAAGACTGAATGATATGGCGCTAAATCGTGGACGTGCTTTGAACGCTGCAACCTGGCGCAGTTTTCATGTTGAAGTGGTAAAAGTGGAAGATTTTGATAGTTTTCCTGAGCAGGTGAGATTCTTCTCCTCTCTGCATATTCTGATTGGTGCACACGGGGCTGGGTTGATGTATGGGAGCTATCTTCCCGTGAACGGTCTTTTGTTAGAAATTAAATCTATGCCTCGTCCCTTTTTTCGTATCCCAGACTGGATTACGGGCAGATGCCCAGGGCATAAGTATGTCCATTACCGCATTTTAGCCGAGTTGCTGGGTGGTAGGTATAGATACGTTCAGTTAGAAATGCCCCACCACACGTTCGATGTGGACATTGTGGTGGGCGAAATTGATAAGCATGTGACTTGGATTGGGCAGTCAGAGAGAAGGGAGGGCCGTTTTCTGCTGAATGACTAAGCACGGTTACAGCAAATGTTTGTTACTTCCCGAACATGCAATATTGTACAGACAACCCTCAAATACATTTTTGTCGTTGATTATTCCTCGACTTGATGAACATTGCGTGGTGGAACTCAGGCAGGTAGCTTTATTATTTAACAGTGAAATTTGCGTTGCATTCAAGCGCCCCATAATAAAAGATTGGGCTGTGGCTATGGTGATTACATACTCCCTGAGGGCAGTTCTAAACCCTGAAATCAAAAGGGACAGTCCCTCATAGCCTATGATGCACCTCATGCTTCGCGGTAACGATGACTATTGCTCTCCTACCCCCCTGGTTACCTTTGAGCGTTCTACTTTAAATTTCCCGTCCTCATTCACATTCTTGACCATCCACAATAAAAGTTCAGCCCAGGCCCCTGAACGACGGGCCACCACATGGATGAGAAAGTCCCCCTCCCTCCACATTGCACGGTTGTAAAAATCCTGGTCCAGCACCTCTGGGTCAGATGGGCCTCCAATTAATTCATTCTTCGAAGGCGGGTAAGAGTTCATTGACCGCTGAGGCAGCACCTTTAAATGTTTTTTCCCTTCCGATGAATTCAAGATCTCTTTCATTGGAGACTGCTCTTCATAAAAGCCCCAATGCCTTCGCGAAATAACGTCATCCAGGAACCTCATCATCCAATCGGAATCTTTACAAAGCATGGAACCTGCATTGAGACCACTTCCATCTTTAGTCATTACAATATCAAACTTATCGTCAATAAGCGACTCCAATCTAATATTTCTGTTAGTCACCAGTGTATCAAAGTCAACCATCCACACCCACGAATACTTTCGTGTCCGGAAGATTTGCTGCAGGAACGGAACCTTCATGAACGTTGGGTGCTCCATTCCAAAGTCGGTGATGCGATTGGTCAACACCAGCAGATCGTACCCATGCTTATCTGCATATTTCTGATGATTCAGAAAAGATTCCCTCACCCCGTCATACCATTTATAGTTAATAAATCTCTCCTTGAGCACATCCCAATAATTGTTACCCCCGGGGACGTTCACCATGGCAATGGCAATCTTCTTTTTTTGATTTTTGTTTGCATCCGGGTTCCCTCCCTCCGCTGTGCGATATGATCTTTCCACTCCTATTGTATTACGCTGCGTCAACAAGCCAGTGAGTGGATGCCTCGTGCAGTACCAATAAAAAGAGGGGAGAAACAGCACTGAAAGCAACAGCGCCAGACAAAACCAATTTGAGGACACAAAAGATTTTCTTTTAGTCACTATCCTGCTGATCATAATAAATTACCAGTCCCCAATACACACAGTATACTTTAATCTTCTTTATCTACCAATAAATCTCAATTGGAATTAACCTGACATGGCCCACCAAAAATCCCTTTCCTCTTATTCTAAATTCCAATCTCCAAGAAACACAAACCAGACACGTACTGTAATTGAGCGAAGCGCAGCGTAGCGTTTTTTCTCCCCCGACACCTCCCCTCACGACGCTTTTTTTTTCTATAGGACTTTTCATAGTTAAGGAAATAAAGAAAAGTTATTGGATAAAACTCTATAAAATGCCCGAAATTTTCCGCAGTCAGTCATTTTCGAGGAAAAAACGAGAAAAAGTCGCCCTACATGGCCAT
>PDIM01000002.1:151613-164392 GCA_002811675.1 Ichthyosporea sp. XGB-2017a | reverse complement strand
TGCGAGTATATAAGGGCACAACTGAAGGACACTGAACAGAAAAGATTATCGAAAAACAAATATAAAAATTCAACTTAAAAATCATTTGATTTACTTTGGACTTTTACAAGCATTTGACAATAGAATGTCTTGCTGTATGATCACCCCTACGCCAGCCCCTACGCCAGATGGTGTTAAGCCAGTTGAATTGGACCCTTCCGAGTTACCGAGGTATTGCCGCCGGTAAATTATAGAATTACTAGCTTCTCGCAAATATTCTGTTTGCTTCTGACGTTTGGCTTATTCCAGGAAATGGCCACTTCCACACAAAAGTATTCATTGTTTAACAAACTTTATTCTTTTCCGTTGCTATTTACAAAAGAGTTTCTTTTTTTTAAAAAAAGAAAACACTAAGAAAACACTCAATAAAATTACTTCAATTAAATTAAAAAAGAAACTGCAGAAGAACATCCCCTTCAAGCATTGTTTCCGCTCAGTAACTTTCCTTTGGCCATCTCTCGCATCACAAACTTCTTTACTTTTCCTGTGGAGGTCGTTGGTATCTCATCAAACAAAACATGCTTGGGGCATTTGAATCCAGGCAACTGATCTTTACAGAAACCGAGCAACTCTTTTGCATCCTTTCCGTACCCTTCCTTCATGTTTACAAATGCAACCGGCACCTCCCCCCATTTCTCATCAGTCAATCCAACTACTCCAACCAGCGCAACCCCGGGATGCCTGTACAATGCATTCTCAATTTCAATCGAGCTGATATTCTCTCCCCCGGAGATTATAACGTCCTTTCTACGGTCTTGGATGTATAAATACCCATCCGGCTGCATCACAGCAATGTCCCCACTTGCAAACCAGCCATGTTGGAAGGCCTCCTCGGTCGCCTTTGAGTTTTTGAAATAACCTTTCATCACCGCATTGCCCCGAAAGAAAATCTCCCCTTGTGTCTCCCCGTCCCATGGCACTTGCTCCATAGTTTCAGGGTCAGCAACAATAACATCATCAAGTACATCATATTTCACTCCTTGTCGAGCCTTGAGTTGTCCCTTCATTTCTTGTTCAACACAGTTCCACTCCTTCTTCCATGCACAAACTGTGATGGGCCCATATGTCTCCGTTAGCCCGTACACGTGAGTCACTTTGATTCCCAAAGTCTCCTCCATCCCTTGCAAAACACTGGATGGAGGTGGTGCAGCAGCTGTCATCATGTGTACTTTGTGTTCGAATCGCCCTCCCCGGACACTTTTATCCGCGTCAAGCATCATTTGCATAATGATCGGTGCCCCACAAAAATGGTCGACCTTATTGCGGTGGATTGCTTCAAAAATAGATGGGGCATTGACGTTACGGAGACACACATGGGTACCTGCTTTGTTGGTGATTGCCCACGGAAACGTCCACCCATTGCAATGGAACATAGGAAGAGTCCAGAGATAGACCGGGAAATGATTCATATCAAACATGGCTGGGTTGGAGTATGAACAAAGGGTTGCTCCTCGGTGGTGATAAACAACGCCTTTAGGTCTGCCTGTCGTGCCAGAGGTGTAATTTAGAGAAATTGCGTCCCATTCGCTCTCAGGTAGTACCATTTCGAAGTCATTATATCCACAACAAAGAAACTTTTCGTATTCATACTGCCCGATAAATTCACCCACTGATGGGTCAAGATATTCATCATCCACATCAATCACAAGCGGCTGTGGTGCTCCCCCTTTCGACTCAATCAGTTTAAGAGCTTGTTTCACTTTCGGACCATGTTCCCGATCAACAAGAACCACTTTTGCCTCTGAGTGATCAAGGATATAGCTAATCTCCTCTGCATTTAGTCTTGTATTCACGGTACATAACACCCCTCCAGTCATAGGCACACCAAAATGACACTCCAGCATAGCTGGAACGTTCGGTAAAACACATGCAACCACATCATTTTTGCCAACCCCTGACCGAGATAACGCAGACGCCAGTTTACGTGTTCGTTGATATGTTTCTGCCCAAGTAAACTCCCTGTCATTGTACACAACGGATCGATAGCCAGGAAATACACTCGCCGTCCTCTCAATGAACCTCAATGGAGTCATTTCACTGTGATTCGCCGCTACTTTCGGTAATTCATCAAAAGGATGAGGAGTCCGAGGGGCAAATTTAGAGTCTGGAAGGGCTGCAGCACTATTACCATTTCTCACCCCGGCAGAAAATGCCCGTACAACATAATTACTAACGCCGCGAGCACTTTTCCCATAATGAGCACTGCACATCAAACGGCTCTGACCAACAAGTCCCCGAGACGTGGCAATCCTCCTCAATAGCATATTATAAGCACCAAAATTTAAATAAAAAGTCTCTTTTTAAAACACAACAGATTTTAAATAAAAAATAAGCTCAAATAGAAGTGCTAGACAGGAGGGTTCCGGGAGGGTTTAAAACTTATCCTTTAAACCAAAAGCACTACGAAACTAATCTTCAACAACTCAGCATCCAAATCACACAATGAAAACAATAATAAAACGCTGCACGTATATTTCCAATACAAATACAAAAGCCAGCAATTGCCAACTTTTCTGAAACCGCAGCGTCAGTACATTACTTTATCCCATTTTTATCTCTAAAAATCTCAGGATCAGTACACGTAGCAAATGAAGCTAAATGTGTGAGATCTAGTATAGACAATGGACCCAATGAATGGATCAAAGGCATGCCAGCACCTTTCATCAACCCCGGCCTAAACCCCCGCTTGGATATCTTCCCAAAATTAAACTTCCAGGCTCCAATTACTCGAGGCTCCCGAACCCCGCCCGAGGAACACCTGATCGGCCATACACCCAAGGAGCCTTGATAGACCCGTAGACCAACCTACATAGATTATAGATTTCTCAATTCGTAGTGCACCGTGTGCAAGGATCTCAGGCGCGGCCCGCGGGACGTCTAGCAGGCAGCAGCTTAGCTTTGATTATAAAAATATCTAAATCGTCAGCTGTATGAATTATGATCGGAAAGACTTTTTGATCAAACTATAAAAATTGGCGCGTCCAAGACGGGCGTGGTGCCGTCAACAAAAGACATATACACAGTACAGCTAGAGATATCTGCGAGGGTGCTAACCCTAGAGCTATAAGTAGGTAATTTAAACCCTAATTATGAACCCTAATTATAAAGCCTAACCCTAGCACCACGTGACTACAGTACCATATAAGGCAGGTGTTATTAATGTTGTCTGTGTTAATTGATTTAAGGAATCGACTAAATTATTCTGCTTTTTTGTCTATAAAGGGCGTATTCAACTTCTTCTTATAGAAGGTTATATCCTTTCTTATAACACACTAGTATTTCTTATAATGTAGGTATATACACAAGAAAGAAACCTCCTTTCGACCAGCGGTTTTGCTCACACTAGGACTAGAAGACTAGCTTATGACGGAAACTTGATGTTAAGTGTAATCAGCTTGGAGAAGAGCTAAGGATTAGAGGACGGGAAGAGATTCCATTGAAGAATCATTTCATCCTTTGATTGATTCTTGTTGATTTTGATGGTTTATTTGCGCTAAAAAGTAACAACAGGATATACAAGGGATATATATATATAATAAGTGAAGAAGCAAAGAATAGAAGAATATGTCGGGGGGGTCTATTCCGGGAGAGAAGATTGTTCTCTTTCTCTTTTGCTGCATCGCCATTGGGGCTGCAGTCAAATACTATATGAGAAGAACACCTGTCCCTTACACAGTTCTTCTGATGGTTATAGGTAAGTCTCAATTGCTCTCAAGTTTTCTCTTCCTAGTTATCCTGTGAAGATATAACATAGACTGAACGCAATGTGTTTCTCTTTGTGTCATAATGACAATTCAGGGCTGGGGGTTGGCTCTATAAGTGCAAATTCATCGGGATTTGAGAGTTATACAACATTAGCAAGTATCGATCCACACTTGATCCTTTACATTTTCCTTCCTACCCTTCTATTCGAGTCCGGATATGCACTGGAAGTGCATTTGTTTAAGAAAACAATTGTTCAGGTATTTTTCCTCGCCGGCCCTGGTCTATTGATGTGCACTCTGTTCACAGCCATTCTTGCATTCTATATATTTCAATACGAATGGAGCTGGTTAGAATCCTTGCTATTCGGCTCACTGATATCAGCAACAGATCCGGTCGCAGTGGTGGCCATTTTGAAAGAAGTTGGTGCATCAAAGGTACTCGGGACAGTAATTGAAGGAGAGTCTCTATTGAATGATGGCTTTGCCATCGTGTTGTTTGAAGTGTTCTTTGATGGAATCCTTCCTGGCAATTCTTTGTCCGCTCTCGATATTTTTATCAAGTTCATTCGGGTGGCCATTGGTGGACCGGTCTTTGGTTTCCTCATGGGTCAGCTTACCGTTTTCTGGATCGGGCATGTCTATAATGATGCCTTGACGGAAATTACAATTACTTTGGTGTGCACTTATCTGGTGTACTGGTTGGCAGAATTTGCCCTCAAAGTGAGTGGTGTGTTAGCGGTCGTCGTAATGGCTATTATACTTAATTCTAAAAAGACATCCATCAGTCATGAAGTTGAGACGTTCTTGCATCGCTTCTGGGAAATGATGGGCTACTTGGCGAATACTATCTTGTTTATTATGGTAGGTGTACTCATCACTGAGCGTGCTTTCAAAGATGTACAAGGAATAGATGTGATGTTTCTCTTTGCGTTATATTTCGGTATCAATGTCATTCGTGGTATAATGATCTTTATGTCTGCCCCTATCCTTACCAGAACAGGCTATGGATGTTCGTGGCAGAGCATGGTGGTTATGGCATGGGGAGGATTAAGAGGTGCCGTTGGTTTGGCCCTTGCTCTTGTGGTAGCTACTGACCCTGATGTTCCGTTTGATTCATACGGCTCAAGGGTACTTTTCCATGCAGGTGCAGTGGTAATGCTGACTTTGTGTGTCAACGCAACAACAATGAAAGGACTTCTGGCATTGCTAGGAATGAGTGAAATAACCAATGCTAAGAAGCAAATGATGAAAACTGCAGTACGACAGGTGAATATGAGGACAAAAAAAGCAATAACTGTGCTGAAAACTGATCGTTTTCTTTCAGACTCACATTGGGCAATTGTAGAGAGTCGAGTAGAGCTAATCAACCCTTATGCAGAGATTCTTTTTCACGAAAAGGAAGACATCCTTGTCACCGTTGCCAAACGCTCCTTGATCGATTGTCCACATTGCGGAAATCGATTGCCAGCAATGCTCAGTCCAGCTGAAGTGGAAGCGCTGGCTGAAGATGCCCGTAAGCGCTTTATAAAAGGTGAAAAAAGAAGCTACTGGAGACAATACGAAGACGGAGGTCTGGGAAGAGATGCTGTCCTTTTGCTTCAAAGAGCGACCGATGAAGCGTTAGATCACAAGTATCAACTAACCAAACCTGAACAGATCGAACCTTATTGGGGAACTCCCAAAATGGTAACATGGGCTATGGGCTGGATTGAGCGAACGTTCCAAAAAACAGAAAAATACAGGCATCCGCCTTTGGACTTTGAGCTTAGCCGAGTGTTGCATATGATTGTTCACACTACTATTTTCGAACTTACTATATACGCCCTAATTTTCGCAAATTTAGTTACCATCATTATCGAGTTTGAAAAAGAGAGTGATACTTTGAAAAATATCAACTTGTTTTTCGTCTGTGCATTTGGACTTGAAGCTATCGTGAAAATAATTGCTCTTGGAAAGAATTACTTTAAAAGCTGGTGGAATGTATTTGATTTTTTGATTGTCCTTGTCTCAATCATGGATGTTATTTTGGATAAAATGAATGACGATGAAGATGAAAACTCTGCATTTTCGCCTTCGCTACTACGAACCGCAAGAGTGCTGAGAGTATTTCGAATTGGTAGGATTTTAAGATTACTGCGTATTACAGGACCCATTCTTAATGGTTGGGTCATTTCATACATGAACACACAGCTATCCCTTGGGTACAGTATTGGTTTAGGCTACACTCTAGCTCAAGAAACAGTACAGAAACTCATTCATATTGTCACCGACAATGAAAAGGTGGGAGCGGAGTTGAAAAAACGAAGTACCGAATATCGACTTGAAGTCGTAAAGTCTTTGGGTATGATCCGTCAGAACCATCCTACAATTGCGTTTGCAATCAAAACGCAAAAAGCGAGTAAAGTTGTTCTTAGTAAAAGTTTGCACGCAATAGAAGTTATGCTTCATGATGGGGTAGTAGATGAGCCAGAAGCCAAATTACTCAGGTCGTTGGTAGAAATCAACATTAAAAAGTTGGAAAGCTTTCCCTCGTCCCTCCCTATTCCAGCGCCAGAGGAGGTTCTCGAGAATGTCACATGGCTCAAAGCCATGGAACATTGCGTAGTTGAAGAACTTTTGGAAAAGGCTGAATTAAAGGAAATTCCATCAGGGGAACAGTTTATCGAAATGGGAACAGAGAGTGATGGTATATTTATAGTGGCAAGTGGACTTATTCGCGTGCATGCTTACACTTTTGAAGATTATTTAGGCCCTGGTGCTGTGATTGGGGAGATGGGGGTCTTAAAAGACACACCTAGGGGAGCAAATGTAACCACAGAGTCGGAATGTACAGTATACTTTTTGCCTTCGGATCACCTATGGTACGTCATGCTACGATATCCGGCCCTTAATGATGCCCTATGGTCAGTAGCTGGCATCAGGCAATCTTTCAACTCACTCATTGCCTCAGAGACCTTTAGTTCGTGGAATGATGTCAAGGTGCGAATGTACTGTGAGAAAGGGATAATGTGGAGTCCAATATCGGATTATCAGTACCAAATCGAAGATATGGAAGCTGACATTGTGCTTCTCTACGGAGAATGCCGAAGCAGCTCAAGTGAACTCCACTGGAAAGGACCAGCCTATATTCCCAGGTCATGCAGAGATATTAGCTTTCACGGGAAATGTAGAGCAGTGATAATAAGTGAAATTGGTGAATATCCTGTCGGTACAAAGGCTGAAATTGAGGTGCCAGAAAAATACAAACAAATTGTTCAAGATGCTATCCACCGAAGTAGGATATCTGGGGTTGGAGCTGACTCATCTTTCGAATCCATTCCATCTCAACAGTCGGTCGAGCTGGATGTTAGGAATTCTGTAATACTCAACGAAACCTCAAATAAGCCGCATGAGCCTCCCGGAGAGGAAGATGCCATTGACATTCAGGTAGATGTTGAAGAAGTGGATGATGAGAATGGGGACACTTACTCTAAAAATCAAATGCAATCCGAAGAGTCACCAGAGATTATGGTAGAGCCAGAACAAGGCCAAGGTGTCAACGAATCCTCGAATGGGGTACTTCAAGATGAAGAGACCACAGCTGCCGCTCCAAATTCTGAACCTATGCCGAAGATCGAAGCAGAACAAGAGGACGCAATGACCATTGAAGTGGCTGTGGATGAAACAGAGAACTCTGATGCACCTGTAGAAGACAATGTTCAAGATCCCAATTCAGTGCAAGCGGAAGAAACTGCTGAATAATATTTATCAGATACCGTTAGTTTTGGCTCTTTAGTACATATCCTACCATCTTAATTTTAAATAAAGAATATATGCATCTAAATTTATTCCGCAGAAAAAAAAACAGATCAGCTTTTGAAGCTTCTAGCAGTCTAAGCTGCCATACAAAAATTATTTACTTGCCCCAGAAACAGCAAGAGAGTCTGCCATTTCATTTCCATGAATGCCCGAATGGGCTGCGACATGCTCAAATCGCACTTCAATATCACCCTTCATGGTTAGTTGATCCAAGTGCGAGAACAAGTCCTTGTTTTTCACTTCTTTGTTGAAAAGTGTTGTCCCTTCTTCGGTTTGTTTTACGTCTTTTTTCCACATAGGGATCCACTCCGTGACCCCTTTAATCATATACTGACTATCCGACTTAATCAATAGCTTAGGGAGCTTTAGCCTCTTCGCCTTGTGGATGGCGAGAATACCAGCAGTTAATTCTGCCCTATTGTTGGTCTGAACATCCCCGCCAAGGGGTTCAGATATATTATGCTCGAACCCATCCTGGAAAAAGACCCCAACTCCCGCCCGTGCCCCAGTCTTCCCATTGCCACGTGATGCTCCGTCCGTATAGCACACATAGAAGCCATCCTTATCCACATCCAAACCATGCAACCCCTTCTCAACCTCCTTCTTTGTCCCCATCACAAAGGAGAATTTCGACTTGACCACAGAAGGTCCTTTCTTTGGCTTGGACACAGCCTCTTCAACATCCCCTTTTACTTTCGAAGAATCCCCCTTCTCGGTCGACAAATGGTCACTTCTACCCTCATGTATATATGCCTGTGCCTCGGAGAGAGAATCAAATGACTGCAGCTGCACCCCTTCGCGTTCTCCAGCTGCCTTCTGACACTCCGCCCAGGTACGAAAGATCCCTGTCCTCTCCCCTGCCCGCACCGCATAATAACACTTCCCACTAGCTTCACCATCTCTCCCTCTTTCTTCCCTCACCCCACCACTGTCCACTTTCACCCTCTTCGCACTCCGCTCTATACTCTCCTCTTCTTCATCCTCCCCCCTTAAATTCTTCCCATTCAGCCACTTGCGAATCCCCTCCGCACTCATATCAGGCAGCGGAGAATTCAGCCTCATATAAGCTTCAGCTTCATCTCTCGTCACAAAGCCTTTATACATTGCCTTGGAGAAGCCAGTCACCTGTGCTTTGCACTCGTCCCACGTGCTGTAGATCCCCGGTGTCTTCCCTCTGGCAACAGCATAGAACTTTTTCTTCGCCATACTACTCCCTGCAGTCTTTGGATTCTTCTTCTCTGAACTAGCACCTGTGGCAAATGCCGTATCCCTTTCCCCACAAAGATTTCCCACACCGTGCAACGCCCGCTGAACACCACACTCACTCCACAAAGCACGATCCACAATCCCTGGCCTCTTAATCACACCAGAGGGAGTACCAAACAATACCACAGCAGCTGTTTTTCTTGTTGATTGGGTGAGTATGGAAGTGCGCAATGATGTGAAGACAGCAATGCCCTTTGACAGAACAGGACTCATTTATCCCAAAAACCAATAGGCGCCACCACAGGGAGATGATCCCTCCTTTGTACTTGTTCAGATAATCAAAAACAAAAAAGAGAGAGACAAAAAGAATAAATAAATCTCACTTAAAAAACAAAAAACAAAAGGAAAAATTAAAAGAAACAAAATTAAAAATTAATTCTCTTTTCATTTCCGATTCTAATATTTTTATTCTTTCTTCTTTTCCACGCAGAAGAGAGATGGAGGGGGTCTCCTTCTCAAGCCCCTCCTCTCTCTATCCCTCTCTCTGTGTGTCTGTCTCTAACAGGAACCTCTATGTCACACTCACCCAAGGCTAGAGTCTCTTTTGGTTTTCATCGAAGTTGCTTTTTATTCTTAAAAGGTTTGTTTGGAATGGTTACGATACAGAAAAGTAGTAAGAGTGAAAGAGGAAGAATAATAAAGAAAGGAAATATTTCGAGGGCATAGAACAACACAATGACCAAAAGGTTGTTTTTTTTGGATATTTGACTCCGTCTTTTTCGTTGTGTTTTGAATTTAAGCGGTTTCTTTCTTCTCGGCATTTACCTGATAGGATTCCTGCTCTCCAAGGTATACAACTCCCTTCTCAGCATTGATGGCACCACTTCCTGCCCCAGGCAGAACATTTCGTGACTCATCTTCGCCGATTTCGATAGCAAACTTCGGGTTTATCTCGTCCCTGGGGGCAACGACATATCCGAGAGGGAAACTTATTACAAACAGGGCAAAAACGAGCAACAGCTGTGTCATGGGAGCGGCACGGTCAGCTGGGGTGAGAACAAATGCAATGGTCCATCCCAATGACTGGATGAATTTATAAAACCCGATGGCTCTTGCCTGCAATTTCCCACTAAAGTAGAGATTTCCCATAAGATAGTAGGCATAGCACTGGACTGCACTGTCACTGAAACCCCAAATGGCAAATACCACCGAAGGCAGAGCAATTTCAGAATCCTGAATCTCATAGGTAGGAGTTGGCTTGTTCCAAGCGTAGTCGTATTCATGGTAAACGGCCAAAGCGAACCCAAGCAAACCCAGAATGTACTGACCCCAGATGAGGACGTGCCTTCTCTTTGAGGGGCAGATATTGTCCAAAACGTAACCAATGCCAAGACCTCCAATAATCTCTGCAAGGTAAAATACAACAACTTCCATTCCGAGAGAGGTGGAGGTGAAGAATCGAGTAAACACATTGAGCTGGTATGGCTGGTTGAATCCTGTGTAGAAGAACATTGGTGCCATAATCAACATTTCTTTGCGGGTGAACATTCTAAATGTGGCGGCGGCCTCAGCAGACCAAGACAATTCGGAAAACTCCCTATCCAAAGCTGCAATATGTTCAGGATCGACTTTGTCGGTCTTCAAAGCGCTAGGTGCCTTCAACAAAAAGTTACAAAAACCTCCAATGATAACCATAGCCAAAAAGATGATGTAAAGAACGCTGCTTCCAGTATCGTTACCCAAAGAAGCAAAGTAGAACCATGAGAGGAAGCCACCAATAACAGCAGCCGCCTGAAAGATACCCCAAAAGATACCAAAGTTAACTCCTCTGTTTTCATCGGTGGAATACTGCAAAATGAGACGCCCCTGTGCAGTCCACAATAGAGCAGCACCAAGACCACACAACCCACCACCAACAATGACAAGCCAGTCTGCATAGTTCTCCTCAAAGTAAATCAAACCGACCACAACCAGACATGCGTATCCGAGAGTACCCAACATCATTGCCATACGAGTACCAATCTTGTTTACAATCCCGGGTGCGACAAAGGACATTATGGTAAACACTCCGTAGAGGGTGGACAACATATTAGAGGAGAGATCAGGGCTGTACAGCTTGCTTGCGTACACCTGGATGGTACTGTATGCGGTGAAAACGAAAAGGAAAACAAGTCCCATCAGAACCACATTGAAGCGGGGACTGTTGTGCAAAGTAGACAGACTCATAATGAATGATATTCCAAATGAAATTTCAAAAGTGATATGAACTTCTTTTCTTTTCAAAATACTAGATCTAAATATCCTTCTTCTGGTATTAAAGATCTTGTCCAAGAGCAAGAAGATTTGCTTTGCATTTCTGCTTTGTGCTCTTTCCTTTTATACTCGCAATTTTCTCAACAACAGTACGCGCCCTTCATTCTCTTGCCGCTCACTCGCTTTCTCAAAGCAAATGCTCTGGTAATTCTTTCCCCATCCATCCATTCATTCATTATCATTTGGAAAACAACTCATTTCTGCTAATTGAGGATGAAAGCTATTTTCCCTGAAAATCAGGCAAACCAGAATAGAACAAAGTCCAAATAGCGCCTGAATTGAAAAACAAAGGGGAAAAATCAACGAAGCTACACATTTCGTTTTGGGTAAAACTCCAAATATCAGTCAAATCCATCGAGGAATTGAATATCTCCGTGTATCCCCGACTGCACAGTGCACAATGAATAACAAATTGTGCAATGTCTGGGACTGTAAGCTCCACCCAAAGGGAAAGGCGAATAATGTAATTGGCTAATGGCTATTGTATATTGTGGAGAAAACAATGGAAAATCATCATGAAAAGACTCAAGCATTCAGCTCTGGGTGACTCTACAATTAAGCATGGAAACAGTTGCTATGTTACGATAGAACCCTTGCCCAAATCTGTTTCCCCGCTTGTAACGCAATAATTATGTAAATCCCAAACTATCCTCCCCGCCAAGTTCCCAAACCTCAATATTTACAAGCACCCTACTATCATAGCACTTGTCGAGGACTCCCCCCCATCCCTCTCTCCCTCAAACTGCACACATTTCCACTCACATGTACAGTGTACTTGCCCTGTAACCACCATTACACTACTCTACAATATTATCTTGTACTCTAATTATTTAATTATTTGCCTTCTCTCTCCTCACACACCCTGCTTGCTCTTAATTATCCATTTCGTTAACTCAGAGTAGCCCATCGTTGCAGTGTTGATGATGCTTCCAGCATAATTACATAGTGCAACAAGTGCGTACAAAGTGTGTACAAGTCCCCCATAGCTTTCATTCTTTCTGGTTTATTAATAGTCATGTGATGGGATTGGAGTAGAAAAGTTTTCCCTTTTACCTTTGTCCCGACCCTTAACAGTGCAGTACAATATCTTTTTTTCTGGTTGTGTTGCGTATGATGTGGTCTCTTAACTGCACTACAAATTTTGGGGTTGATGTGAACAAAACAGGTTAAAAATGATTCCCGATGCTAATTACTTCATTGATTGGGCCCTACGAAGAACTAAAATTAAAGGCAACCAAACACTTTATCAACACCACAACTCAGACAAAACAACTAGAATCCTAGTCCAGCATTAGCTCTAGGCTCTAGCTAAGACCGGAATCAAAACGGAACAACACTCAACACAAAGACCATCTCAGGGAAAGTCATCTAACCAAGAAGAAGAATTAACAAATAACCACGAGAATTACAAACTCAACCTTCCTCCATCTTCTTCTCTCACTTTATCTCTCATCTCCTTGTCTTAATTGTGCTTTAATTGTAATTGTCTGTACTAATTGCTCTGCTAATTGGATTCTAATTTTAGCCCCTTTCGTAATTGTATTGTTTCATTTCACGATTCTGTACTGTGTAATTCATGTTCGTTTATTGTTATTTCAAGGTTCTGTTTTGTTTCAATATCTTTCAGTTTTGACTTCATATCTTTTCACTTTTTTTTTTTTTACTTCATTCCTTCTTGCACAAAAATAAAAACAAATAAAAAAAAAACAAAAACAAACA